>ML781579.1:0-16267 GCA_009831015.1 Picea engelmannii
GCACAATTAACTCCTTAAAGATTAGGAGAACCTCCTCCAGATACCCCAATATGTTCATATTTAACCCCATATTTTTCTCCCATGGGGTCATATCAGCTTCCTCCAAGGTTTATTTATGAGCATTTCTGATATGCTTATTCTTTGAGAATCTTTATCTTATCCTCAACGTTTTATTTCTCTTGGATTTGCCCTAGTTAAGTGCCAACATGCTCAGTGGGTTTAATACTTGAGGAGGAACTTTAAAATTTCATTTCACAGGGACCAATATGAGTGCAATCCTAAGCAGTTAGACCCTGATGATAAAAAATTCTCAAACACTTGGTGCATATCTCCCAAGCCACAGAGATAACTTGGGTGCCTAATAATCATGGATTTACATTTGAGCCCTGAGATTCACCAGCCCAAAATAAAAATCAATCTCATTTGATGTCCTATCCATAATTCTAGGTTATAGAAAACATGATAGAAACATTTAGGGGTTATTCCATCTAATTTTTCAGCAAATAAGGTGAACGTTTGGAAGGTCCCAAGAGCTTTTCTAGCGTTGAAATTTCAGTTACATTTGTATGCCTTTCTTCATGAATTCCCAAAGTCTCAAGAGGTGGATTTTATGCCTTGCCCTTTCAAATTCCGTTATTTTGCACTTTTATGGTCAAATATTTTCCAAAGTATTTCTGCATGAATATTTGGGATCTTTCAAGACATGGGAAGGTCCTTTCAACTTATACAGTTTTAGTCCAAGGACTCCTCAGGTATGCAGATCGAAGATTTTGCAGGAATTCAACAAATAAACTCTATAACTTTATTTTATTTAGTCTATTCAGACTTGTCGTTTACTCAAAGCATGTGTATGAATATTGGGAGGGTTTAACTATTTAGATACCTTATATTCAATATTGTTTTCAGTTATTGTGTTCTATCACTGTTCTAAGATCTGACTAATAACTTGCAGGAAATCTTAATTATCATTTCTGTTACTTTTCACTTTCATTATCATGGATTCTCTTCATTTCCTTCTTCATGCATTGGGCAAACAACACTAATCTTACCATCATTTTTGTTTTTTTTATGCAGATATCTGAACGATATAGATTATTTTGGAGGATTTGAACAGGAAGATTTGAACCAACTTTTTGAGGCAATGCAATCAAACTTTAAGGCATGGGTCTCAGGATTTGCACCGTTAGCTGTTGGTGCTGATTTAGACTCCATGGCTGTCCAAGAGTTCAGTCGAACTTTGTTCAATGTTAGACCTGATATTGCACTAAGTGTTGCAAAGACAATTTTCCAGAGTGACATGCGGAGCATGCTGCCTCATGTCACTGTGCCCTGTCACATTCTGCAGAGCAGCAAGGATTTAGCAGTGCCTGTTGCTGTTGCAGATTATATACATCAGAATTTGGGAGCCAAATCGATTGTTGAGATTTTACCTTCAGAAGGGCACTTGCCTCAGTTGAGCTCTCCAGCTATAGTGATTCCTGTTCTCTTACGTCATATTGAAGGATACATCTAGCAGGTTTGTTCTGTACCATTGTTCAAGGCGTATTATTTTCTCAGAGGGCTTCATATTCCACTCAATGTGGGTCATTTGCCATCTGGATGTCTTGGTTGCACTGAAAGAAATGATGTGCTCTTACAGCCCAGTTGGATGAGATGTGTAACATGTGTATGCCTGTCACGCTATTAAATAAAATGGAAAAAAATTGATGTCTGAGGTCAAATATTAAAAAGAAAAATAGAAACAAAGAAAAATGGATGAATAATGATAATAAGATAATAACAATAAAATAATCTAGCGTAGATCCATCTTAACCCCAGATCTTTATTGCACAGAAAAACAAGGTGCTCTTACAGCCCAGTTGGATGAGATGTGTAACATGTACATGTCCCTCACACTAGTAAAATAAAATGGAAAAAAATTGATGGCCAATGTCAAATGTTAAAAAGAAAAAAGAATGGGCAAATAATAATAGTAGTAATAAATAATTAGCATAGATCCATCTTAACCCCAGATCTCCTAATTACAGAGAGGTTTACACTCTTTTTTTCCCCTCTTGGTGCTTAACAGATCTGGGGTTAAGATGGATATGTTCTAGTTTGAATTCAGATGTCTCACATGCACACATGGTAGACCCCAACATGGACTGTGTTAGAAGAATTAGGGCCTGTATATTCAAGGGGGTCTTGGCATATAGTGGTTCATTTTTCTAGAGTTTGGCATGTTGGCTAATTTTGGCTTCCCTACCCTTCCAAACAAAACATAATCACATGCACACCTGACCACAAAACATTCGTGAGAATTTCTATTTCTGCTTGATTAGTTGCCACAAAGTTCTGATGAGTTGTAGCTGTTATGCAGAAATGGATCCTTGAGTATTTGTTCCTGAGAAAAGCTTGGAATTCTTCAGATAACCACTACTGGGTTAGGTGTGAAAGTGTGTTAAGATTATATTGCTTATAAATTCAGCAATAAAGAGATTGTGAGCTACTGTTACCCACCTAATTTATATGCCCTGAAGAATAATTATGACTCTGCATTTGGGATTGTTTTTCTAGTGCCTCAAGTTGTAATTTTGCAAGAAAATAACGAGGGAATTATAGTGTTTACTCAACGGTGGAGAATGCAGACAATTTGGTTGCTCTGGAATATTTGGATGAGTCCTGTGATTTCTCAACACTGATTCTTCCAGATATTTTGAAGGGTTGTATGATATATATTATTTTGTGAATATGTTCATGGGAATTTCTCAAATGACATTTTATTCTTGACATTCAGGGTTACACGTCATATACTTCTAATGTTCTTTCATCTCAATGGATTTTTGTTGTAATGCATCTTTTCTTCTCGCTTTCCAGATATTTTTAGTTTGTCTTATTCGAGCCAAGCATCTCATCCCTTTCTTATTTATAACATGTAATGCATCTTTGCGTCTTGCTTTCTAGTTTTTTTAGTTTGTCTTATTGAGCCGATCATCTTGTTCCTTTCTTATTTATAACATGTTGTCAAGGTAGTAATGTTTTTGAAGTTATTTTGTCAACAGGATGCTTCTAAGTTCTTCTATTGTAGAATCCTATTGTGTTTTTCATGTACCATAGTTGTTTTCAGATTTATTTATTTATTTGTAAATCTGATCTTTGTTTTTCCATTATTCTAGATCTATTTTTGTTTCTTATCCGTGTTTCGATCACTTATCCATCTCTGTAAGCTATGTTGCTTCTTGCACATTTCAGTTACTATATTCTACTGTCATTCTATGGCAGGCTGTTCGTGAAGTGTGTCAGCATTCACCAGTATCAGGTTAGCTTCCTTAAATAGATAATAAATGTTTTGGATTTCCTTTTATTTCTATAGAGTTAAGCACTACCCTTTGTTGTGGGGGTTGATTTTCTCCATTATCTGCATGAGACTATTGATGTGAAGAAAGTATCAAATGTATCAAATATTAATTTCTTCTATATTAAATTCCATGTGAGCTTCGTTATTAACTCAACAACTAAAGTATTCTCTTCATTGTATTTAACTTGATCTTGTACCTTCAGTGGTTTCAGTTTATGCTGGGTGGAAAGTATATTTTCTTTAGTTTTCTGATCCTGGCTAAATATGTTTGTTCAATTTAGGTTGGACAAACCACCAGGGGTTTGACTGGTTGGTCAAGAGGGGGTGGGGATATTACCCCACCACCAGGGTTCAGTCCCTCCCCCCCTCAAGAGTGGTATGTTTTGTCCCATAAAATAGCAGGGCCATCATGGCTGTTAAGTTGGTCCAGACGTGACATTAACCTTACAGTGTGACATGGCATCCCACACTATCGTTAGGTGTTGGATGCCTGACACTTGAGTGGAGAGGAGGCATCTTGTCAATTCCTCCAATTTAGGTTGGACAAGAATTGTATCCCCATTGAACTCATTATTGTGTAAAATCCGAGTCTGGAGCTTCTCTTCCAATTTTAGTATTTATTAGTAAGAGCTTTGCCTTGTTATCAATCAATCCTAATGTGTATGTACGTTGTTGAAAATTTATAAAATGATGTTGTATCCCATTGTTTTTGTAGATCAGGGAGACTCTGTGGCTGGGAGAGGAAGTTGGCGATCAATCAAAGGCAGCAATGTGTCTTTGTCTTTAAGCCTAGGGACAACAC
Source organism: Picea engelmannii (assembly GCA_009831015.1). Classification (NCBI taxonomy): domain Eukaryota; kingdom Viridiplantae; phylum Streptophyta; class Pinopsida; order Pinales; family Pinaceae; genus Picea; species Picea engelmannii. Next base: position 4,140 of record ML781579.1, read on the forward strand.
TCTTTTTAGATGTATGTACTCGGACTCAAAAATAAAACATAAAGATAATACAAATAAAGGAAGTTCAGCCACACTAAGAGCCAGATTCATAAGATTTTAGAAATAAGATATGTTTGATTCTTTTTCTATAGCATATGGAATCAGAAGACACGATTATTTCAATACTCAAGAAACACAGTTGGGATTGAACTCTGATATTTTATGTGGGTTTGCCCATCTGTTTTCTGAAGAATGGAATGGATATGTGTTTATACCCTTAGAGGTAATACAACAGAGAAAGAATTTAGTTGGGAGAACACATGGTAGGGCCACCTTAATTATTAAAAAAGGTTTGTCGAACGACTGATTTAGTTTGTTGGATTCATATGGAGCTCTTCAATAATTAAGCATGAGCATAATCAGTATTTCGTTTTTCCTCACAATGGAATGGACGTGTTTATACCCTTAGAGGTAATACAATAGAAAGAGAGAAAGTGTTTAGTTGGGAGAGCAAATGGTATATATGGTAGGGCCACCTTAATTATTAAAAAGGGTTTGTCCAACGACTGATTCAGTTTGTTGGATTCATATGGTGCTTTTCAATAATTGAGCATAAACAATATTTCGTTTTTCCTCACTTGGATGAGTTTTGGTTTCCATAATAACTTTGTATTGGTTTCAGAGTTACAAATTGTCGATCAATCCTATTTGAATCATTTATTTGAATATGCTGTTAAATACTAAGAACTTTAGAGATACAAATGGTTGGGCTATTACCAAAAGAAGGCTAAACATTCTACATTTTCAACATTCCTGGTTTGCCATCACTGGAATCCGGCTAGGCAATCTTTTCCAAAATTGCAATTTTGGATTGGTGAAAATGTCGTTTTTAATGCAGAAATGCATTTAGCACCTTCAAACACTGCTACTGTGATGCAGAGAGGACACTCCCCCTACACTTCAGAGTACTTATGTAGAGGAAACACACTCTCGCACAATATTGGTAAGGCAGTTGCTCTCAACCTTCTTCTGCATAATGTCATCACAGATTTCTCCTCACAGAGAAATCCTACAACCCCTAGGGTTGCGCATCTACCAATGCCTTTTCTTCTATCATATACCCACACATGCTCCCCTGTAGCTCAAGCAAATAGATGCTACAAAACACCAGCCTTTACTAAGTTCTAACTAGTATACGACACATTTTCTTGCTGCAAATCGAGAGTTTCAACCATTCCTTCTACTGCAACTTGTGGGTTTCTGTTGCTGCAACTCAAGGGTTTCCTTTTGATGCAACTTGCGGTTTCCTTTTTTTGTAACTCGTGGGTTTTCTTTGTTGTAATTCAAGAGTCACAACTTGTATAATGCATTCTACAATAGTTATAATCACAACCTTTCCATGTTGTCTTCACCGCATCATTGCCCTTCTAGTTGTGCCGCCCAATCTTAAAATCAATGGTTAGATTATAAATAAGTGAAACATACCAATATGCATACCTCTCAGATCTATGGGACGCAGATGCTTTTCTGTGCTCAGACAAAACTCTATATGCTCATATTCTTATTCATACAACAATGCTCATTCTCACAAACATCTTACATTGAGCTCTCACAACAACAATGTACTTCTCAATCTGTGATCAAGGGTTAGTTCACAAACCCAGGGATCCTCCCACATATGCAAAGAATCATCAGTCCATACACACTTTTCCAAAGACTCCGTGCTCATCTGCAGGTTATCACAAATACACACAATCTCCTGCAGACCCAGGCCCACCTGCACAACACTCTCACAATGGAACTATTTTCTAATGGGATTTAATCATTCAACAAAAGAATTAAATTGCATCCATTCATGCCAATAACACAACAAGATAACATCATACAATATTCATTTGTACACACCCAACGTTTAAATTTGAAAACCCTAATTATTTTGTTCATTTACACACAAAATAAATTACATAGGCTCCATGGCCGCATATGAGCTTACAATTTTGTTGGGTTGTCAGGCCAAATGCCTTGGCAACCTCAACCATGTCTCTCTCGCTTCCTTGCACGATCTTCCTTCCTTCTACATGCTCCCTCCTCCAGCTACTTGACACCGTGTTTATTTACCTTCAGAAGTTGTTCACCTTTAGCTTCCCAATATAGTCTTCATGCCCTTTCATCTTTTGCTTCAGATCTTCTCTATTAGCCCAATTGTTCGACTTCCACACACAACAATGCACTCCTTTTCAACATGTCTTCTCCTTCTGTAACATCTCACCTTCTCTCAAGTTTCCTTCATGAAACACGTGGCCAACATCCACGTCTCCTCCCACAAACTTGTCGTTTATAGAAACATGTCAGTCCCAAAGAAACATGTCCATGTGTCCACCCATAACAACGCTCGCATCTACTCTATTGTCACAATCTGTAGCAACATTACAACCTGCAACAATGCTGTCACTTCCCGCAACCTATCACAATTTGTCTCCATTCATAACCTACATCAAACAATCACTGCCATAGTAGCACTGTCACGTTCCATAACCACCTTCACTGTGGCATCCCTAGGACGAATTCGATGCTCTTGCATCAAACTCCCTAGGTTTTTAATAAATCATACCCTAATGCTTATGAGGTAAACCATTAACATCTATATCTACCCAATGCAACATTCATCATTGTCTCACTCCCAACTCTATAGTCCTCATTGCTATACATTCAAATCTAAAAGACATCTTTTGTTGCACATTCTTTCTTCCAACTCATTGTTGCCCCTAGTTGCACATCCATCTGCGACAACACAACAATACTCTCATCATGGAGATTTGGAATTTCCATCTCATTCTTACTGCAACTTACCTTCTGGTACTACTACCCTCTCTGTCTCTCTTCTTCCATCACCATAAGCATTGGGCAGGTGCTCCTTAGTCATGTATCACCCGCACAACTTGATCTGAGTCACGTCCCATCCAGGACATCTCACCGCCCTTTTTCATGTAGTGTACAAAGTGCCTTTGGTGCAACCATCCACTTATGCTCGAAGCCACACAACATGGAGTCACATGCTCACATGTTACACCTCCCTTAACTCAATCCACAACTACACATAGATTGTCTCAATCAATGATTCTGTTAGTGTATTTACATTCTTGACAAATTATTAGAGACATACCTTCAAGAGCCTTCTTCTTCATGCAACACTTTCACACTCGGTCCTCAATGATCTTCAATCCTTCTAACATTCCTCTGTAGTCTGTCTACTTCCTAAGGAGATTTAAAATCTTCTTTCTCTATCAGCAACATCTTCATCAATTTCCTCATCTTCAAGACCGTAAGTTCATCCATCTTCAACTCAACAACTTCACTCATGCTTCCTCCTAGGTCCCTTCTTCGCGATGTCATCTTCTACTCGGGCATTCTCTTAGACAACTTCATCCTCTACAACCTCTGCGATTTTGCAATTGCTGTAATATATGCAAATTCCTTCTATTACATCTTAGCCAAGAACATTTTCTTCCATCTGCAGCCACAAATTTCTTTCTTCTTCCTACAAACAAGCAAATAACATATTAAGGGAAAACACATAATTTCATCCTCACTCCCTCCTTTCTTTGTTACATTTGACACACACCACATGTGCCTCTATTTTCCATTGGTATCATTTTCTATGTCTCTGTTCATCCTCATTTCTTTTGGATTCAGGTCTAATCTAAATCTCTAGCCACCATATGACAATAATGCATCCCCATTGCTACCAACATGTTCCTCAGAACATATGAGCCAAGTCTCCAATTCATGAAACCTTCTGACTACATTTTCTCTTGCAACCTACTCCTGTGGTCAAACTCACACACTGCATGCTCATTTCTAGTGACTATGCTTCATCTCAAGATAACAATCATGGATAATCACGACCACAACTAACATCCCATGAATTCTCTCATGACCCATACTGCCTCTTTCATCCCAAGATAATAGTCAAGGATAATCGCCACCACAACTACCATCTATGTCTAGCAACCATTTATCCATAAACTATTTTTCTTCTCAGCAACAACCTTCTGGACTTTGCTTCATGCAACTTTTCGTTCTAAGCTTTCTTCTTCTCACAACTTCAATCTTTTCTCATTTATCAACTTCACTTTGACATCTGGTCCTTTATCTTGTGCAATCTTCTTTTCCTATGCAATTTCGGTTTTGAATTTGCTATCGCCCCATCATCTCCAATTCTTCTCATTCTTGGTTCTTGCACCTCCTCGATCTGCTTATCTTTACGGAGAAATCCTCAGGAGTTGTTTCGTACCCTCATCCGGACTACCTTTCATAGGCCTTTTCTCCAACACTACCTCCCATCACTCTTCTTTCAGCAACACAAGTTGAAACAACATTCTCCCAGGTCTTCTTGCTTGCACATATTCTTCTATCCGAAATTTGTAGTTAACTTGATACCTTTGTAGATTCTTCCATCCCAGAACTGAAACTTACTATGATACCCTTTCATATTCTTCCATCCTAGAGTTGAACCTTGCTCTGGTACCCTTTCATATTCTTCCATCCTAGAGTTGAACCTTGCTTTGATACCATTTGATGTAGAGGGGACACTCCCCCTGCCTTTCAAAGTACTTACGCAACATAAGCTTGCTCTCTCTCACAATACTGGGAAGGCAATTGCTCTCAACCTTCTTTTGTATAAAGTCATCACACAGATTTCTCCTCATAGAAAAATCCTACAACCCCCAGGGTTGTGCATCTACCAATGCCTTTTTTTATATCACACACCCATGTTCGCTTTGTAGCTCAAACAAATAGATGCTACAAAACATTAGTATGTACTAACAAATCTACGAAACATTTTCTTGTTGCAACTCAAGAGTTTCAACAATTCCTTCTGTTGCAAGGCGTTGGTTTCTTTTGCTGCAACTCGAGGGTTTCTTTTGTTGCAACTCACGGGTTTCCTTTTGCTGCAACTCGAGGGTTTCCTTTTGTTGCAACTTGTGGATTTCTTTTGCTGCAACTCTCGAGTCACAACCTATATAATGCATTATACAATAGTTATAATCACAAATTTTCCATGCTGCTTTCACCGCAACATCACCGTTCGAGTTGTGTCGCCCAATCCTAAAGTCAATGGTTCGATTATAAACAAGGGAAACATCCCAATATGCAGACCTCTTAGATCTATGGGACACAATCACACTTCTGTGCTCAGACATAACTCTCTATGTTCAAATTCTTATTTAGACAACAACACTCATTCTCACGAGCATCTTACACAGATTTCTCACAACAATAATGTACTTCTCAATCTTGTACAAGGGGTTAGTTTACAAACCCAAGGATTCTCCCACATATGCAGATAATCATCAATCCATACAAGCTTTTCCAAACACTTTGCGCCCCCCTGCAAGTTATCACAAATCCACCCACGACCTTCTAGAAACCCATGCCCACTTGCCCAACACTCTCGCAATTGAAGTATTCTCTAGTGGGATTGAATCATTTAGCAATATAATTAAATTGCATCCATTCATGCCAATAACACAACAAGATAACATTATACATGGTTCATCTGTACACACAAGGTTTAAATATGCAAACCCTAATTCTTTTATTTGTTTTCATACAAAATAAATTACACAGGCTCCATGGTCGCATATGAGCTTACAATTTTGTTGGGTTGCTAGGCCAAAGGCCATGGCAACCTCAACCATTTATCTCTCCCTTCCTCACGTGATCTTCCTTCCTTCTACAAGCTCCCTCCCCCAGTTGCTTGACGTTGTGTTTATTTACCTTCAAAAGTTGTTTGTCTTCAACTTCCCAATGGACTCTTCATGTGCCCTTTCATCTTTCGCTTCAAATCTTTTCCTGCAGTGTACAGTCTAGCTTCCACACACAACAATGCATTGCTTTTCAACATGTCTTCTCCTACTGTATCGACTCACCTTCTCTTGGGTTACCTTCTTGAAATACATGGCCAACATCCAAATCTCCTCCCACACACTTGTCCTCTGTAGCAACATGTCAGTCCCAAAGAAACGTGTCCATGCATCCACCTATAGCAGCACTTCCATCCGCTCCACTATCATAATCTACAACATTATCACGACCTCCAACAATGCTATCAATTTCTGCAGCATGTCACAATTTATTGCCCTTCATAACGTACATCAACCAATCACTGCCATAGAAACACCGTCACATTTCACAACCACCTTCATAGTGGCATCCTTAGGATGACTTTGATGCTCCTGCATCATATTGCAACCAAATTGTACAATGTTAACATCTGACATCTACAATTCCATTAATCCAAAATGATTCTTGTTGGATTTCACTCCAAAATGTTGATTTTCCTTCTCGTTATTTTGGGCCACTAGAAAAAAGCCGATTCATAACACTTTTAGACTACGACATTACCAAAATTCTTAGGAGATATTTCACATGATTTAGAAATATTGTTTTTATTAAATCCACTTAGAAGACAAGCTTTAAGCAAACATGTACAAATTTGCTTCTAAAAGACCCTTTCAAACAATGGAAGAATGTTCCTCTTCAGGGAGCCATATTGGTGAATCCATTTTTTGATATGGTCTTACCCTTTGAAAACAAGAATACTTGTGTATTGGGAATAATCTATGTGATGCCAACAATAACGACCAATATAATAGTGATGGTATAGATGCAGTTGATGACTATAATGAAGACGAGAAATATGAAATGCAGATGAAGAGATTCCATTTGAAGAACCAATGCCAAGAATCTCAATCACTGCAATGATTGTCATCATGCAATATAAAATGCTCAAGCTCCATGGTTACACTAATAAAACCAAGGTAAAGGTTACAACGCTATTGATTTTGGTAGCACAGACAATTTAATTGTCAAACCATTAATATAAAGATACGTTGTTAAACCAATGCAAACAATCTCAATGATTGTCATCTTGCAAAATATAATGTTCAAGCTCCATGGCTACACCACCAAGAAAACCAAGGTAGGGTAATAATAATTATTGGTTATGGTGGCATGCACATTTTCATTGTTAAACCATTAGTACAAAGATTAAACATATCTCTTTTTCTTTGAAATATACTCCGAGGAGCACATCCTTATATCATAATTATAACTTACATGCAATGTAGTTTCCACCATTGGAAAGGTCACGGGGTCATCACCATTGGACTTAGAGGGTTAGGGTGGTGATGCAAGAGTTCCATCCAATACCAAGCCCCCCCATACATCTTTCACTTCCTTTTGAGGTTTGGCCACATTATAAATGATTAGGGGAATGCAAGGAATTTTGTAATTCATCGCCCGGTAGGGATTCTTGCCCTAGTGGCCTTATAACAATCTTTGTCTCCTTGTTTTTATTGGGCTTTCTTGCTAACTTGATGACGAGGTCGATGATTTAAGCCTCGCTATGGAATTTGTAAAGGCATTGGTGACCTGTGTTGTGATTGATCTGGTGTGACATTGCCCATGGTACTTGGTGCTTTTCCCCAATATTCCAAAAACTAATGCACGGGTTTACGTCAAAGGAGACTCTATCCCGCTTAGTCTATATTTGGAGAGAAATATTAACCATAATTGAAACTTTATCAATGCAAGAAAAAATTGGATCTCTCTCTGTGCATTTGAACTTGATGCTACGAGTTTTACATAAGTGAAAATGATTTCTACTATGAGCATGTGTTGATCATAATTAAATTTACAATTCAAACTCCCTTGTCACCCAACAAAGGAGTTTTTCAAGTGCTTTCCAAGTAAGCCAACCTTGAGCATATTGGACACAAAATTCATTGGCCTAGTTTTTTGACTTTGCCATAGAATGCATAGGTGGCGTTGATGGGGAAAAATGTCTCCTTGTCAACATCACATGTTTACTTGACGAAATGGCCCAATTAAAATTTCCTTTGGGTAAAATGGTGAACCTATCAATTATGGCTCGACTACCATAATCTTTTTTTTATGATTAAACTGAAGTGCAACTATCATGCAATGCAAAATGCAAATGAAATGCAAACTAATTTAATTCCATGGGAGTGCTTTCAATCTCTATTTGACATGAAACAAAACATTGCTACGGAGAGCATGTGGAATAGTCCACCAACTATCGTCAATACCGAACTCAAGACAAACTTTGAGGATCGAGGATATGCTACAAATCATTAAAAGCCTATTATTGTCATGTCGACTTTGATGTAAAACAAAGGGAGAAGTACAAAGAGCAGGAAGATAGTCCACCAACTACTATATGCACAAGACATAGGGAAAACCTTGAGGATCAAGGATAGCCTACAAATTGTTAAGAGCATACTTGCTTTTGTTGATGTTTGGACAACATCGGGAAGACATTCTCTTAGAATAATAATTAATAATATAATTATTGATTATTAAATATCATATATAATAAGTAAATGATAATAAAAAATAATTATTGACTATTCAAGGGACGCATCCTTTCATGGATGGTCACCATATGTTCCCTATATATGGAACACTCATCATTGTAACAATATATCCATCATATCTTATATGAAGAAAAACCAACATGGTATTAGAGCAGGACTGGGCTAACTCTCACGAGAGGGCCCAGGATCCTGAAAGAAAGTTGTTTTTATTTTTTTTAGGAAACGAGGTGCCCATCAATTTAAATTTTCGTTGGTGAGCATATATACGTGTGAAAAGGTGTGAGAATTGTTGATTTCAACCGGGTTCAAGAAGCCAGACCTACTAACGTGATCTAGCTTGGCCTTGCAAGACATGGAAGCAAATATCTGGCAAAATCTTCCCGACGATATGTTGTTTATGATTTTGGCGAGGTTGCCCCTTCGGGTTCTTGTGAACCTGAATAGTGTTTGTAAACAATGGAATTATCTCCTATCGTCATCGATGGGTAACCCTCTGCAAATAATGGATCCAAACTTGCCATTTCATTCCCTTCCTGGGTTTTTCGTGCAACTAAATTGGGGTCACTAACATGATGTGGAAAGTTGGGTTATAGAAGTAAATGGTTCAAAAATTTACAAAGTTCCTTTGCAGATCACTGTTGTGGATGTTAGCAAAATCCTCTTGTGCAACATTCATGTATCACATGCTTACTTAAGTAATCCGGCTACGGGGACTTGGAGACGCCTCACCCTCCCTTCTCGTGAAGGTCAAGTTCTTGTATATTTGTTTTTCCATATGATGGCATTTGACATTTCTACCAGGCGTTACACAGTCATAATGGGCGAACATAATTCCGATGATTGACCCGGGGGATTAATAAAATAGTCATGGAGATTTATGACTCAGAATCCGATGGATGGACTAGAGTTTCTACCCCTGTCCCCCGCTATGTATCGCCTCACCTCTCGGGTATTCATTCTCAGGGAAAGTTTTACTGGCGTGTTCTCTAGGGTGAATCCATTTACCACTTGGCATTATTCACGGCTGCAGACATGACTTGGAAAGTAATGCAAATGCCACACATATGTAACCACCAGTTATATTTCGCTGGATTCAATATCCATGGACGGTTGGTAATTTGGGGAAAACTGTAATGAAAGAAAATATAATTTCTAGTCGAACGTTCCCCTATAGCACTTACTGTGCTATAATGTTCCAACACGTTTGATCTTTTAAAGTGTAGATGATATCCGTGTTTGATTCCATGTGAAGGTTATCGTTGGAGTGAATGTGAGCCCAACCACCTAAAGACTCACTTTGAGTGTGTGTGGGCCCCACCACGTGCAATGCATGGGTCCACTTCAAGTCTAAGCACTATGTGAAATCTATATGAGGGTGTGAGTGAATCTTATAAATAATAAAGGTTATGTGGATAGATCACTGAGAATTGAAGCATGATTTTTCTAAGACGAGGGTTCCACCAAATATGCACTGAGAAGAGTTGGGACAACTTCAATTCAACTAGAGTCTGGAACCAAGACATTGGTTCCATGAGGAAACCTCGATATGTCTTGGAGACATTGGTTCAATGAGGGAACCTTGATGTGTCCTAGAGATGTTTGAGGCAGGATCATGAGACATTCTCCCTAGAGGATCTTGTATGGACTAGTAAGAGAAAATGTGGACTTCATCCTCCTGATGTGCCTTAGATGGTCAGATGAAGGAACCAAGACATTGGTTTCATGAGGGAACCTCAATATGTCTTAGAGATGTGTTCCACGAGGGAACCAAGAGATGTATAGTATGGACACAGTTCATGAGTGAAGCCTGAGGTTGGATAGTTTAGGATATTTTGGGTGTCAAGTATATATTCATGTACCCAAGAAGAAAAGGACCAAGATAGACCCTTCAGGAAGAGAGGGTACATTTGTGGGGTACAGTGAGTCTTCGAAGACATATCAGATATACATCCCTAGTCAAAGACAGATTGAGGTGAGAAGAGATGTTACCTTTGAGGAGGATGTAGCCTTTAGGAGATCTAGAGGATCTCACATGGATATTGATAGTGAAAGATAGGAAGAGATGGCACCTTCTCCCCCTCACCCTCTAGTAGTTTAGAGGGAGACAGTTGTTCCTATTGATCCAATTGATGATCCCATTGATCTTGTAGCTCCAGTTGATGTTCCCAGAGATAGTGCAGTAGGTTGGAAGAGACCTACATGGGCTCGTCAGACTCTGTAGGAGGTAGAAGGACATGCAGCTCCACATGGTACCTTCTGAGAGAGCAAGAGACCTCAATTATGAGCCACATCATTGATTCTAAGCCTTCTTGTTATGAGGAGGCATCTAGTCATCCAGTATGGAGAGATGCCATGATGGAGGAGTATCAGTCCATCATGAAGAGTGATGTGTGGGATATCGTTCCAAGACCTGAGGGGAAGTCTGGACTCTGTAGTGACTTCCAAGTGGATCTATAAGATCAAACACATAGCTGACGGGAACATCTAGAAACACAAAACGAAATTTGTTTCTCTTGTTGCTCGATACACTTCTATCCGAACGATTATTTCCATTACATCATCCATGGGTTGGAGACTATATTAGATGGATGTGAAGATAACCTTTCTCGATGGAGATATTGAGGAAGAAGTATACATCAAGCAACCAGATGGTTTCATGATACATGAGAAGGAGTCTCATGTGTGCAAGTTGAAGATGGCCTTGTATGGAATCAAGAAACCACCTCGAGCTTGGTATGCAAGGAATGATGGACACCTGATGATTTTTGGGCTTCAACAAAAGTGTTGTCAATCCCAACCTATACTACAAGAATGTTAATGGTGAGTCCCTAATTTTGGTCCTCTACGTTGATGATTTATTCCTCACCGATATAGAGAGCCTTATTGTTGAATGCAAGTATGCATTGGCCTCTAAGTTTGAGATGAAGGACCTTGGTATGATGCACTACTTCTTGGGACTAGAGGTGTGGAAAAGAACTGATGAGATCTTCACGAGTCAGGGGAAGTACACAGTTGATATATTGAAGAAGTTTGAGATACTGAACTTGAAACTCGTAGCTACACCAATGATAACGAATCCGAAGAACCTAAGTGTGTCTTCTTCCGATTCTGATGAAATTGATCCGACTCTGTACAGACAACTGATTGGATAATTGATGTATCTGGTTAACACCAAACCAAATATTTTCTATGCAGTGAGTGCACTTAGCCAGTTTATAAGTCAGTTGAGATAGACACACTAGAGTGCTGCAAAGCATGTGTTGAGATACTTGCGAGGCACAATTGGACATGGTCTGAGATATGCTTCCAGTATTGATATGATATGGCAAGAATATATTGACTCTGATTGGGCAGGGAGCACAGTGGACAGAAAGAGCACCTTCGGGTGTTGCTTCACTTTGGGATCTTCCATGGTTTCCTGGTGTAGCAGGAAACGAACTTTTGTGCCTTTGAGCACAACAAAAGCAGAGTACATTGCATTAAGTATGACAGTCTGTGAACCAGTGTGGCTTCGAAAGCTCCTTGCATATTTATCCGAACATGTTTTGTATTCCAACACTATTCATTATGGTAAACAAAGTTGTGTGAAGATCTTTGATAATCCAGTTTTTCATGACAAATCGAATCACATTGAGATCAAGTACCATTACATCCGAGACATGGTGCAGAGGAAGGAAGTATTGGTGCAGTACCTTCCTACAGATGAGCAGGTTGCTGATGTTCTTACCAAACCATGACGAAGTTCAA
>ML781579.1:32304-57803 GCA_009831015.1 Picea engelmannii
TTGATAGAGAATCTTTCTGAAAGAAAGATTAAGATACTCAGGTCAGATAATGGAGGAGAATATACCTCAAAAGAGTTTGTGAACTTCTGCAAAGATGTTGGGATCAAGAGGGAAATCACTACTCCCTATAATCCTCAACAAAATGGTGTAGCTGAACGAAAGAACAAAACGATAATGGAAGTTGTGAAGACTATGATTCATGATCAAGATCTTCCTATGTGCTTATGGGAAGAAGTAGCAATGGCAGCTGTATATGTGCATAACCGATTGTCCCATAGTGCACTTGGGCTCAAGACCCCGAAAGAGATGTTCACCGGAAAGAAGCCAGAGGTAAGCCATCTCAAAATATTTGGCTGCCTAATATTTATTCATATACCGAAAGAGAAGAGAAACAAGATGGAACCTTCAGGAAAGAAGGGAATATTTGTGGGATACTGTGAGGTCTCCAAGGCCTTCAGAATCTATATACCAAGTCACCATCACATTGAGATCAACATGGATGTGGCCTTTGATGAAGATGCAACGCTCAAGAAATCAAGAAGATGCAAGCTTGAAGAAGTATATGAAGAGGAACCCGTAATCCCCAGAACTGCAGTGAGGGAGGTTTCCAAAGCCGCAGAACCAGTGAGGGAAGTCGTAACTTCCCCTGATGAGGAAATTCTAGAAGACCATGATATATTAGAAGTTCAAGAACCTCCTTAGATGACGATCCTCCATAAAATAAAGCCAGCTTGGGATAGAGAGCTTATTCAAGATGGAGAGAAGTATGGTGTTCCCGAAGGAACTACGAGACAAGTGAAAAGACCAAAGCCATTCTCCAGTGATATGGCTTTGATGTGTGATCTTCTAGAGGAGGAGCCTGCTTGCTTTGAAGAATCCATTCATAGGAAAGAATGGGCAGATGCCACGACAAAGGAATACCAATCCATAATAAAGAACGAAGTATGAGAAATAGTTCCCAGACCGAAGAGTAAAGATGTGGTATCCTCCAAATGTCTCTTCAAAATAAAACATGCTGCTGATGGAAGTATTAAGAAGTATAAAGCAAGATTTGTAGCTTGTGGCTTTTCTAAAAAAGAAGGCATTGACTATGAAGATACATTCGCTCCTGTAGCTAGATACACTTCGATCAGAACCATCATAGCCCTTGTAGCTAAGATGAAGTGGAAGCTGCACCAGATGGATGTAAAGACAACTTTCCTAAATGGTGTCATTGAAGAGGAAGTGTATATAGAGCAACCTCAAGGATTTGAAGTTGAAGACAAGAAGTCTCATGTCTGCAGGTTGAAGAAAGCATTGTACGGATTGAAGCAAGCTCCTAGAGCTTAGTATGGCCGAATAGACAACTTTCTGATGAGATTGGGATTTACCAAGAGTAAAGATGATTCTAACCTCTACTTCAAGGTTATGAACGATGAGCCAGTAATATCACTGCTATATGTGGATAACTTATTCTTAACCGGAGAAGAAAATCTTATGACTGAATGTAAGAAGAGACTTGCCTCAAAATTTGAAATGAAAGACCTTGGCATAATGTATTATTTCTTAGGTCTTGAGGTATGACAGAGTCCAGAGAGGATCTTCCTCAATCAAGGGAAGTATGCAGTCAAAATCCTGAAGAGATTTGACATGTTGGAATGCAATTCCATGAATACACCCATTGAAGCGAAGCTGAAGCTACTGGTCGACACTTCGTCAGAATTAATTGATGCCACATTGTACAGACAAATTATTGGATCACTGATGTACCTAACGAACAACATACCAGACATTTGTTTTTCCGTGAACACCTTGAGTCAGTTTCTGGTAGAACCTAGACATGTTCACCTAGTGGCTGCAAAACATGTGATGAGGTACCTTAAGGGTACAATAGATTGTGCTCTCAGCTATGACGAAGATCATGATTTCACATTGAGTGGATATACTGATGCAGATTGGGCAGGAAGTGTTTCTGACAGGAAAATCACTTCAAGATGCTATTTCAGTTTGGGATCAACCATGATCTCGTGGTAGAGTAGGAAGCAATCCAACATTTCTCTCAGCACAACGGAAGAAGAATACATTGCTGAATGTTCTGCCAGCTTCGAAGCTATATGGATTCGAAAGTTGCTGACCGGTCTATTTGACCTAGAGATGGAAGCAACCACGATCCTATGTGACAACCAGAGCTGCATAAAGATGACAGAGAATCCTGTATTCCATGATAGGTCGAAGCACACAGAGATCCAATATCATTACATCCGTGACATGGTGCAGAGAGGAGCCTTAAAGCTCCAGTACATTAGCATGGATGAACAAGTTGCAAATGTGTTGACCAAGCCTCTATCTCGTGTAAAGTTTGAGCACTTTCGAGATAATCTTGGTATAGTCTGAAAGGACCTTCCTCGAAAGGGGGAGTAGTTGCTGTGATAAGACATCTCTTGCTTCCATCTTTATTGCTGTGACGTAAAGCAAGACGATGTGATGAGACTAGAACCGTGCTTCCGGCTTGACAACTATGATGTAAAGCCAGTCTAGTATCCTTCTTCCATCTTGATTGCTGTGACGTAAAGCAGGATGAGTATCTTGCTTCCAGATTTATTGCTGTGACGTAAAGCAAGACGATGTGATGAGACTAGTACTGTGCTTCTGGCTTGACAGCTGTGACGTAAAGCCAGTCTAGTATCTTGCTTCCAACCTAATGGTTGTGACGTAAAGAAAGATGATGTGATGAGACTAGTACTGTGCTCTCGGCTTGACAACTGTGACGTAAAGCCAGTCTAGTATCTTGCTTCCAGCTTAAGTGTTGTGACGTAAAGCAAGACGTTGAGATGAGACTAGTACTGTGCTTTCAGCGTGAGAAGCTGTGACGTAAAGCCAACCTAGTATCTTGCTTCCAGCTTGATTGCTGTGATGTAAAGCAAGACGAGTACTGAGCTTCCAACATGACAGCTATATTTCGGTAGCCATGGGAGGTATTAACCTCTACATGTAACCTTTGACGAGACTAGAATATTCTAGGAAGCAAGAGAAACCCTAGAAGGTCAGGAAATAACCTTAGAAATAAAGTCGGTTCAAGATAGTAATTTATATTAAATTATTATCCTCCAGAAGTAGAAGTCGGCCCAGTTAGGTCACTTGGAGGACTATAAATAATATGGCGCTAGAGCTCATTTGTCACACTCACTCTCACAACTGCATAAGGACAAGTGGTGCACATGACTGGAGGAGAGCTGCAGCTACTGCAGTGGTGACTTGGTCTTTGGTTATGGTTTGGACTTTCTGCTTGGCACACTAGCTATGGAGAGAGGTACACTACCTTGGTTGGCTATTGGTTCTAGGGTTTGCTTCTATAATTATTTTGTCTTTCAGAGCTAAGGTGCTCGGGGGTGTCATTTGTGCCTATGGTTGGGTGACAATATTGAGATATTGTCTATGATAAAATGAGCACACCTATTATTTATAACAGGTTATGGGCCCACACTATCTTAAGACAGTCTAACCACTGGAAGGTAGATTGGGAGGATTTGCTTAGTTGTAGTCAAAGTTTTGCTGCAGTAATGAAACCTTAACCTTTGTGTTAAGACACCTTAAGTGAAGCGCTTGACCTAATTCCTGGATAACCTAGTGCGCCCTAGCGTAACGCATCTCCTAGTACTGTCAGCAAGCCAAGACATCAAGTTTGAGCTTTTAGTCAAAGTAAAAGGTTGACCAAGTCAAAGTCAAAGGTTGACCAAGTCAAATCTGTCATGACTTACTCAATGAAGTCATAAAACAAGTTAGAAGGGGCTTCTAACTTTAGAGCATGGAAGACAAGGATTGTCCTCATCCTTGCCAAGAATAAAGTGTTGGATATCGTGAAAGGGAAGATCATGGAACCACAATTTGAAGTAGGAAAAGAGAAGGAACCTCATAATGTTGTAGTTATGGAGAAGTTCAAGGACAATGAAAACAATGCTATGAGTATCATAGTGGACTCTGTAAAGGACCATTTGATACCCTACATTTCTCATCTTGACTCATCTAAGAAGATGTATGATGCCCTAACCAAGCTCTTCCTAGTCATAAATATTGGACAAGTGACGAGTCTGAAGAATGAGATCTGTGACATGAAAATGAATGATGATGACACCATAACATCATACTTTGTAAGAATATCCCAGTTAAGAGATCAACTACAAGCTATTGAGGAAATCATTTCAGAAAAGGAACTAGTAAATATAGTACTTAATGGCCTTCCCAAGACATGGGATGCATTTTCCGCAAGCATGAACACAATAACTGAGTATCCCACATTTGAAAAACTTTGGACTTGCTGTGCACAAGAAGAATCAAGGATTAGCACAAAAGAGAAATCCCAAAAGAAAGATGATGATCAAGCCTACACAACAAAGTTCAATAAATTCAAGAATAAGAAGAAGTTTGGCTCAAGGAAGAAACCAAATCAAGAAAAGAATATGTCAAAAATACAATGCTTCAACTGTCGAAAATATGGACACTCTAGGAACCAGTGTCTTGAGTTAAATAAAGGGAAAAAACACATGAAGTAACAATTTCCAAAGAAAAGGAACCCTCAAAGAAAGTCAAGCAGAATGAAGTAGAATTTTTCTTCTAGTCGAGGTAACAATATTCTTCTGTAACCTAGTCCTTGTACATTCCATGTTTACATAGTTCCTGTACATATCATGTGTATCTATTTCTTGGAAGATAAGATGGTCGGTATCAATGAAACAACATGTATGGAAGAATAACAAGATAAGGATTTCCATTACAATGACTACTAGTCAAACAATGTATCTGTAAAGGATGAAGTACGCTGACAACCTTTGGTGAAAATTCCTATAAGTAACAACTGCTAGATTGACCACAATCAGAGTCAAACTTGAAGAAACCAGAAAGGAGTCAGACCAGAAAGAAGTCAGAAATCAAGAGGAAACTAGAATAAGACTTGTGACACTTTATAGAAAGCGATAAGAATGCAGACGGAAGCATAGACTCTCTAAGATGGAGGGAGATGATTGCAAAATTTCAAAAGAAGATCATGCATATTTCTCATTTAGGCATGAAGCTGAGATTAGAAGGAATCTAATCCCCAATGATATGATTCATTGAAGAAGAATCTGTGAAGACTATGAAGTATCTATCCATGTTCCTAATTGGAAGTAACAACATTCGAAAAGAAGCTTTCAATATCATGTTGATATTATGGTAGCTGCGGGAGGTACCTCCACGTGTAACCTTTGACAAGACTAGAATATTCCATGAAGCTAGAGAAACCCTAAACGGTTGGATATGAACCCTAGAAGACAAGTAGGATCAAGAGAAAATGTAATATTAAGTTATTAGCCTCCAAGAGTAGAAGTCGGCCTAGTTAGGTCACTTGGAGGACTATAAATAAGAGGGCGCTAGAGATCATTTGACACACTCTCTCTCACCACTGCATAAGACCAGTTCTGCGCAAGCTTGGAGAGGAGCTGCAGCTGTAGCTGCTGCAACTGAATTTTTTTTGGTTTTGGCTTGGAATTTCTCTTGGTTATGGTTTGGAATTTCTACTTGGTACACTAGCTCTGGAGAGAGGTACACTACCTTGGTTGGCTATTGGGTCTAGGGTTTGCTTTCATATTTATTCTCTCTATCAAGGTTAAGGTGCTCAGGAGTGGCTTTGGCCTATGGTTGGGTGACAATATTTCTATATTTTCTATGGTGAAACAAGCACACTTAATTTTCTAACAGGTTATGGGCCCACACTATCTTTAGACAGTCTAACTGCTGGAAGATAGATTGGGAGGATTTGCTCAGTTACAGTTGCAATTGTAGTCAAAGTTTTGTTGCAACAACGAAACCCTAACCCTCTTGTTAAGGCACCTTAAGTGAAGAGATTGACCTAATTTCTGGATAGTCTAGTGTGCCCTAGCCTAGCACACCTCTTGGTACTCTCAGCAAGCTAGGACGTCAAGTTGAGTTTTTGATCAAAGTCAAAGGTTGACCAAGTCAAAGTCAAATGTTGACCAAGTCAAAGCAGTAATGACTTACTCTACGAAGACATAAAACAAGTTAGAAGGGGCTTCTAAATTCAAAGCACGGAAGACAAGGATTGACCTCATCCTTGCCAAGAATAAAGTGTTGGATCTCGTGAAAGGCAAGATCATGGAACCACGTTTTGAAGCAGGACAAGAGAAGGAACCTCAGAACGTTGCAATTATGGAGAAGTTCAAGGACAATGACATCAACACTATGAGTATCGTAGTGGACTCTGTAAAAGACCACTTGATACCCTACATCTCTCATCTTGACTCATCTAAGAAGATGTATGATGCCCTAACTAACCTCTTCTCAGTCAGAAACATTGGACAAGTAATGAGTCTGAAGAATGAGCTCCGTGACATGAAAATGAATGATGATGATAGCATAACATCATACTTTGTAAGAATCTCTCAGTTAAGAGATCAACTACAAGCTATTGAAGAAATCATTTCAGAAAAGGAACTGGTAAATATAATACTCAATGGCCTTCCCAATGTTGGGTATGTGTTATATTCTTTGCCTCGGGAAACGTGACACCTACCTTGGGAAATGTGTCATGTATTTAGGTGGCTTTTCGACACACGGTTTTTGCCGATGGTTTTCTATTCCCGGTTAAGGAATTAGGGTTTTGGACTAATCCAGGTCATTGGGTTAGGGTTTTGGATGCCGCTGGCTCCTATGTGTATATTGTGTTGTAAACAATGTAACACTATGAATGAATATAGAATATGCTAGTTTTCCTGGTTTGGGTTTCCAAGGGAAAATATCTGTGTAATGTTTGTATTTTCCATTGTATCTTTTCTGTTATTTTCTGAATATCTGTTTGCAATAGATACTGTACAAGGTTAGGATTTACATCCAAGACATGGGATGCATTTGCCGCAAGCATGAACACAAGAAAGGAGTATCCCACATTTGAAGAACTTTGGACTTGTTGTGCACAAGAAGAATCAAGGATTAACGCAAAAGAGAAATCCAAAAATAAATACGATGTTGAAGCCTTCAAAACAAAGTTCAAGAATTTCAGGAATAAGAAGAAATTTGGCTTAAGGAAGAAACCCAATCAAGAAAATGATATGTCAAAGATACAATGCTTCAATTATCGAAAATATGGTCACTACAGGAACCACTGCCCTGAGTTAAGAAAAGGAAGGAAACAAATGAAACAACAGTTGCCGAAGAAAGGGAACCCTCAAAGAAATCTAAGCATGATAAAACATACTTCTTCTTCTAGTCAAGGTAACAATATTCTTCATAGTTCTTATACATACCACGTTTACATAGTTCCTATACATATCATGTATATCTATTTCTTAAAAGATAAGATGGTCAATGAAACAATAGCTATGGAAGAATAATAAGATAAGGATTGCTATCACGATTAGTACAAGTCAAGCAATACACATGAAAACGATGAAGTACGTTGACAATCTTTGGTAACAATTCCTGTGGAAGCTATTATATAAGTAACAAGTGCCAGATAGGTCGAAATCAGAATCAAACTTGAAGAGACCCAGAAGAAGTCAAATAAGAAAGAAGTCAGTAATCAAGAGGAAATTAGAAAAAGACTTGTGACACCTTGCAGAAGGCAATAAGGATACAGATGAAAGCGTGGACTCTCTTAGATGGAGGGAGCTGATTACAGAATTCCAAAAGAAGAGCATGCATTCATGCATGAAGCGAGGATTAGCAGGGAGATAATCCTAAATTATATAAGCCATTGAATAATCCGTAAAGATTATAAAGTACCTTTCCATGTTTCCCATTGAAAGTAGCAGCCATGATAAGCAACACATGTTTAGTTTGACTCTAGAAGAAGTCTTGTTCGAAAAAAAGCCTTAAAGTATCCTTGGTTATCCATCTACATCCATGTTCCTATGATGAAAGGAATAAGTTGGAATCTTCAGGAAGAAAGGGCATGGAATCTATAGACGATTCCATGGACCCAAAAGCTAAGGAGGAACATGAGGATGAACATGAAGATTCCAAGAAATAAGGAAAAGCCAGAAAAACCAGTTATTATACCGAGAATCATAAGACTACCAGCCTGGTTTGAACCCACTAGAAGCAATCAAGCAGAAGAAATGGAAGTTGTGATGAAGAACAATGAATGTAAGAAAATGTGAAAAAGACTTATGAATGGAAGCTTTGCTAGATTCAGAACTAGAGATTCTTCCAGAAGGAGGGAGAACACCATGACAAACCATGGATTGAAATTTGCATGTAAGAGATTGTTCTTCCCAATAAAGAATTTTGAGAAATAAGCCTATACCAGAAAGAGACCCATGCATACAAATGGAAGAATACCTCGTATGGATTCAAGCAACTTGATGCAGAGTATCTCATACACAACAAAAGCGTGGCGAAAACTTCCTATGACAGAAGAAGTGATACTTGGATATGTTTCAGTTTGAGATTTGCCACGATGTCATGGGATAGTAGGAAACATAAGTCTGTTGCACTCAACACCACAGAAGCAGAGTATATTGCAGCTTGTGATGCTTGTACATAAGCAATGTGGATCTGTAAGTTGGTTTATGAACGTCTGATTAGGTGTTGAATTCGATCATGATATATTAGAGCTATGTGAAGCCTTCAGAGAAAATGGTGTTCCATGACAGGTCGAAGTACATTGGGATCAAGAATTATATTCTCCATGATAAAGTCCAGAAGAGAAGTGGTTTTCCAGTACATCTCCACAAATAAGAAGATAGCATTTATTTTGGTAAATCCTCTGTCCAAGATGAAAATTTTGCGTACTTAAGAGATAAGCTAGGGCTCGTGGAGACGACTTCCTTATTGGAAAAGGAAGTGATTACTCCCAGGTTGGGAGGGAGCGCTGATATGTTATTGATTTATGGACAATCATTTTTCCAGTTCGAAATGGTCCAGGATTGGCTGTTCCTTTCCAGTTCGGAAAGTGGTTCGAGATTTCTAACGGACAAGCATTTTCTAGTTCGAAAAATGGTCCAGATTAGATAGTCGTTTTTGTAATGAAAATGGTCTGATAGATTGTTGATGTACCATAGCCAACAATTACCCTTGTGGTGAGTGTGGGGGAATGGTCTAGGACAATCATTTTTCTTGGCAGTCACTCTGAGTAGTGGTCAAGTAGAATGGTCTACCTCGCTGGGCAGTGATTCTTTCGAAGTTCACAATTGTGAGCAGTTTTGAAGAATGGTTCGTTTTGGAGGTTGGTGCAGGATAGTCATTTCCATAGGAAATGGTCCGAATAGTCATTCCCTAGGGAAGACTCATTCTCTTCAGGTTTCACTATGATTAGTGCTGGAGGAATGGCCTATTTAGGTGAATGGTCTAGGTTCAACAATCAGGGAGAAGGATTTCCTAGGGCAGACTCATTCTCTCCTGGTTGCAGTGTGATTAGTGCTGGAGGAATGGCCCAATTAGGTGAGTGGTCCTGACTCATAAATCGGGGTCAATTATTCTTGTATGCTTGGGAAGAATAGTCCAGATATCCCATGGGTGATTTTTTTACTCTCTGAGGGCAGATGCTCTTCCATATCTCACAAATGTGAGTGGAAGAATGGCCCAGATGACTCAGTTTGTATCATGATATTGTTATGCAGGTTGATATCATATGATATGATTGTTGTGGAGACAATATGTTTCTGGACAATAGTTGTATGCCACTGAGGTGGATGTGTTCCACTGGTTGTGACTGTTATCACACAATTTGTACTTTCCTAAAGCCCAAGGCAAATGGATACATAATTGGCGTAACTGGGAATGACTTATCACTGTCACCTTAATAGGAAATCCCTTTCTATTTAGGAGTATGTTGCAGTACCCCAGGGGAGACGTCCCCAGTGACCTGAGGGTTTGAGAAGGCTAATGAAGATGATGCAAGAAAATCTCTTCCCTCTCACAGATCACTCAAGTTAAAAGCGTTCTTTAAGTCTTATTGAAGATGAAGCAAAATAATATTATTGTGTACCTGCCCAGAACAAGACAACAAAGAAAAAATGGGCACTTTCCAAGTACCAAAATGATACTAGTGCTTCATAAGACAATGAACTCTTAAGAAATTTATTAGCTGATATAAAATTGCATAAGTATAACAGTTTATAACAACAAATGATAGTTTTGTAACAGCCACAATAATTATGTTTCAAAATGCTTGATAAAAGACTTGAAATAATAGCTTTAACTAGGCAAATTGATAATAGATAGTCACAAGCAGTCTTGGCAATGTCTAGCTGGCATAACATATCACTTTCATGGTTAATTCGTTGCTTTCAGATGACTGTAGCAATATTTTTCAACAAAAACAAGTAGGTTAGTGATTTAGGCTAATCTAAGGTTAGTAGGAGTTAGTAGGTGTTCGAGAGAAGATGTTTTGAAATTTTTTTGATCAATCAACACTTGTAATGGGTAGACTAGTGCCTTCTAGGGTAATGGAGTCAATGATGCAGCAACAACTCTTAGGGGAAAATAGAAATGATAATATTTATCCAAAGGGGTGGAGAGGATGAGAGAGGTGTTGGTAGCCCAAGGCTTAAAAAATCCAAGTCCTAGAGATAATTGCTAAAAATTAATAAAAATTAGGCCCTAGTGATTTCTCTTTTCCTTAGACAAATTGAAATAAAATATGCAATAGGAAATGAAGTAGGATTACTAGAGTGCTACAATGGTAGGAATCTAGTATCTACTTCTAGATAGGTGCCTTTCAAGAGATTTTAGGAAGTGGAAGATTATAGAGAAAAAGATAGTAACGTATGTCTTTCTTCTAGGGTTTCAAGCAAACAATTTCATAATCTTTGACATGAAACAAGTAAATTCACCATAAGCATTCATTCACAATAAATAAATGCATATTTTCTACTTCCTTCACCAAGAATAAGCAAGCATAAACCCTAGTTGAAGATCCTCCACATGAAAATTTTCCAAAATACACCAAGATTTGCCTCCCCAAAAGTTGCGCACCACTTAATTTCAGCCAATAACCCTTAAAGAGGGCCGAATTTTAGACCACCACTTGTGTGATGAGTGAATGATGAAGAAATGAGAGTTATATCTCCCTGTTTATACAATAATTATGACCTTTAATTAAAATTAGATCATCAAAAGGCTGACATGGCCAAATTACATCAAAAATCCAATTTTTACATAAATGTCTTTAATTAAACCCTAAAATCATTTTTAGAGGTGACATCATGCCCTTCTAGGGTGATGTTGAGCCTCCTAGGTGGAACGTTGGGCCTCATTTGCAAAACGTTAGGCCTCCCAAGCCCCTGGATGATGCCACACGTGCCAATTAGCACACAATTGCCTC
This sequence comes from Picea engelmannii, assembly GCA_009831015.1. NCBI lineage: Eukaryota > Viridiplantae > Streptophyta > Pinopsida > Pinales > Pinaceae > Picea > Picea engelmannii. The sequence goes on from ML781579.1 coordinate 43,601, forward strand.
CATAAAACCAATTCTGATGCTGGGTGACATCTAGGGTCATGAAGGTGATGTCATGGGCCTCCCAAGGCCAACGTCCAGGTGGAAGAGCAAGATCCCCTTGGGTCTAGGTCTTCCAAAGTGTCTCTGGTGAAAAGTGCTTCTTTCTTCCTGGTGCAAGTCTCTAACATCTCTCTGCCCCTAGATGGGGTCACAACATCCATCTGTGGGCTTTCAACCCTATGGAGGTTCGAGCTAATCATCTCCCCATATGTACCTGTCCACCGGGCAAAGTCCTGCAACAAAAAAAAGTACGCCCTCCATGGGCTCATAAGTCATAGGAATCATAGCAATTCCAATCACATCCAATAATCAAATTACCTGAACATGTGCATCAAACCCCCCTTTACCCAGAAAAATGTTCAAAGATGTTATGCAATTTAACAAGTCAGGTTTGGAGAGGGTCTCAGGATGTCCTATTGGGATAATCCTCCTCAATTTTGGGGTATTTCCAAGGTGAGAGCCAATCTAGGTCACGTAAGTGTGTGAAATGGTGTAAGGGAAATGTTTGGATAGAAAGTGCAGTGATAACAGGGAAATGTAGGTCTTTCCCGTGGATGCCTCTGTAGAGGAAGAGCTGCACCTTGTCATGGATGCCATTGTTTCCTAGCCCATTGAATTCCTTTTATTCTTAGTCTTATTGATTTTTCTTTTCAAGGGAAAAGCTGGGGGACACTATCCTGGCGTGGTGACTAGAGGTAACAACGTTACCCACAAGCACTTCACAGAAATGAGAAGGTTGGCTCGTGATGAGACCCCCTTTCTCTTGGCTATGCCACTAAGAGCCACTACCCTGGTTTGGTGACCAAATAGATGGTAGTGTCATACCGCTACATGCCCATGGACCTAATAGGCCGGCTCATGATGAGACCTCCCATCCACCAACTGGACCTTGATTTTTGTTTTATCTTACAAGTCCCCATTTTCTTACTGAGAAGCCTTTTATTTCTTTCTCGAAAATCCTTGGGCGAAGCATATCAAAGGTTTTATTTTGGATTTTAACTCTTTCCAACTACTTTTACCCTCTGGGCCTTTATCCCCTTCTTCCCACAAGGCAAGATACAATCCTTCCTAGTGTGGCAAACCCAATGCCCAAACCAAGGTAGGGGAAGATGAGAGGGACAATGATGAAAAGTGGTAATTATGGAAGGAATGGACGATGACCTTTCATAGACCCACCTAGTGGAAACTCATCCTAAAGGATAACCAACTTACTAGGGAATTCTATCACCCCCCAGGTATGAACAAGTTAAAGAGCATAATTTCCAAGCAAACATTATGAAATAAAGGAGAGTTCAGTGCAACATATTCAAATTCTTTGAAAATCAAAGTGACACATACCATGATACCCGAACTCATTACCTCATAGAGAAATACCCACTGCTACTTCAGGATTGGGCTGGTGGGATGGATGCTGCTACTTCTAATAGACAGGCTGCATTGAAGAAAAGATGGGCCCTGCAGGGCCAAGCTTAAGTCATCTGGCTCTCAACACTCCATGTCTAGGACCCGTGGGCCTTGAGACATAATCTCCTTAGTTATCCTTAGGATATGGGATACCAATGAATATGTGTCACTGATTAGTAGCTGTTTTCTACTTGGTGTGGTTATGTACCACTGGATAGTAGTTGTGTACTACTATGGATAGACACAATTGTGTTCTATTGAATGACACTATTTTGATTGCCATGAAGACTATCACTAGTGTTGGAGATTATTACCAGCTAGATGGATAGTCAGTATGCTGATGGAAAGACATTCTCCCTGTGGCAAATGGTCCAGGACAACCATTCTTCTAGGACATATGTCTGGATTAGAAGAATAGTCCTTGTAGCCCATGGCGTGGCTTCTAACATCTGTTGGAATAATTATTCTTCTAGGACATATGTCCAGATTATAAGAATGGTTCTTTTATCAATCTATGGAGTGAGTGACCTATTCAACATCATACCCGATTAACCAGATAAAATATGGCTTCGAGAGATGATGCAGTCGATGCTAGCAAATGATACTGATAGTGATGATGGTGCTTATGATTTGATCATGAGATAGCCTGTGTGGCTATGATGATGCTACCGGTTGAATGGTCTTTTTGTGCTCAAGACCATTGCCTTTAATATCTACCTAGATAGGAGGGAGTGTTGATATTATGGTAGCTACTAGAGGTATTAACCTCCACGTGTAACCTTTGACGATACTAGAATATTTCAGGAAGCTAGATAAACCCTAAACGGTTGGATACGAACCCTAGAAGACAAGTCAACTCAAGAGAAAATGTAATATTAAGTTATTAGCCTCTAGGAGTAGAAGTCAGCCAATTTAGGTCACTTGGAGGACTATAAATAAGAGGGCTCTAGAGCTCATTTGACACACTCTCTCTCACAACTGCATAAGACCAGTTGTGAGAAAGTTTGGAGAGGAGCTGTAGCTGCAATTGACAAATTTTTCAGTTTTGGCTTGGAATTTCTCTTGGTTATGGTTTGAACTTTCTGCTTGGTACGCTAACTCTGGAGAGAGGTACACTACCTTGGTTGGCTATTGGGTCTAGTGTTTTCTTCCAAAATTATTCTCTCTGTTAAAGTTAAGGTGCTCGGGGTTGGCTTCAATCTATGGTTGGGTGACACTATTTCTATATTGTCTATGGTGAAACGAGCACACTTACTTTTCTAACATATCCATGGTTGCCCATCTACATTCCTATGACAAAAGAAAGAAGTTGGAATCTTCAGGAAGGAAGGACATGAAATCTATAGAGGACTCTATGGATCCCAAAGTTGAAGAACATGAAAGATTCCAAGAAAGAAAGAAAATCCAGTTGAACCAGTTATTATACCAAGAATCATAAGACTACCAACATGGTTTGAACCCACTAGAAGCAGTCAAGCAGAAGGAATGGAAGGAAGCAGTGATGAAGAACAATGTATGTGAGAAATTGTGAAAAATACTTATGAATGGAAGCATTGATAGTTACAAGGTGAGATTCAGAACTAGTGGGTTCTCCAAGAAGGAGGGAGAAAACTATGATGACATCGTGTTCCAGTAAACCAAATATACCTCTATTTGAGCCATTATATCACTTGCAATATCCATGGATTGGAATTTACATCATTTAGATGTAAAAGACTGTTCTTTCCAATAGAACAATTAAGGAAGAAGCATATGTAGAGCAACCTCTAGGTTTTGTGGTATACCAGAAAGAGACCCTTGTATGAAGATGGAAGAAGATCTTGTATGGATTCAAGCAACTTGGTGTAGAGCCTCTCATGTACAACATAAGCATGGTGAAAACTTCCTATGACAGAGGAAGTGTATCGAAATGGTTCTTTAGAAGTCCGGGATAATGGATTACAAATTCATGGCAAGCTCCCATGATGAAATATTTGAAGAAGTTGAGAGACTCTGATCTAGTAGACCCATCCCTATATAAAAAATTGAATGGTTTGTTGATGTACTTGGAGAATACTCAACCAGATATTTTCTTTACTGTGAAAATGGTTCCAAGTGGAACTTAGCCATGAGAATTGAATAAATTATTCCTTGAAATGTCTTTGTGGGACGTTTGAGTTATGATATACAATTGCATGGATTTATCGATTCAGATTGGGCAGGGAATGTAGATAACATAAGAGGTTCTTCTTGGATATGTTTCAGTTTGAGATTTTCCATGATATCATGGGCTAGCAGGAAACATAAGTATGTTGAACTCATCACTGCATAAGAAGAGTATATTGCAGCTTGTGATGCTTGTACGAAAGCAATGTGGCTCTGTAAGCCAGTTTTTGGATTGTTCGATCAGGTGATGGATTCGACCGTGATATATTGTGATAATCAGAGCCGTGCGAAGCTTGCAGAGAACCCGATGTTCCATGATAGGTCGAAGCACATTGAGATCAAGTATTATTTTCTCCATGATAGAGTCCAGAGGGGAGAAGTGGTTCTCCAGTATATCTCCACAAATGAGCATATAACATATATTTTGGTAAAGCCTTTGTCCAAGATGAAAATTTTGCGTACTTAAGGAACAAGATGGGACTCGTAGAGATGACTTCCTTATTGGAATAGGAAGTGATTAATCCCAGGTTGGGAGGGAAAACTGATATGTTATTGATATATGGACAATCATTTTCCAGTTTGGAAAATTGTCCAAGTTGGGAAGTCACTTTCCAGTCCGAAAAGTGGTCCAAGATTTTTGACGGACAATCATTTTCTAGTTCGGAAAATGGTCCAGAATGGACAATCATTTTTGTAACGAAAATGGTTTGATAGATTGCTGATGTACCATAGACAATGATTCCCCTTGTGGCCAGTGTGGGGGAATGGTCTAGGACAATCATTCTCCTTGGCAGTCACTCTGAGAAGTGGTCAAGTAGAATGGTTCGCCTCTCCGGGAAGTCATTCTTTCGAAGTTCACAACTGTGAGCAATTTCAAATAATGGTCTGATATAGGAGGTTGATGCAGGACATTGATTTCCGTAGGAAATGGTTTGGACAATCATTCCTTAGGGCAGACTCATTCTCTCCAGGTTGCACTGTGAATCGTGTCAGAAGAATGGCCCAGTTAGGTTGAATGGTCCAGGTTCAACAATCAGGGACAACTATTCCCTAAGGCAGACTCATTCTCTCTAGGTTGCATTGTGAATCGTGTCGAAAGAATGACCCAGTTAGGTTGAATGGTCCAGGTTAAGAAATCAGGGACAATTAATCTTCTATGCTCGAGAAGAATAGTCCAGACAACCCAAGGTTGATGTTTAACTTTTCGAGGGCATATGCTCTTCCAGATCTCACATATGTGAGTGGAAGAGTGGCCTAGATGACTCAGTTCGTATCATGGCATTGTTGATATAAGATGATATGATTGTTGTGGAGACTGTATGTCTCTGGATAGTAGTTGTATGCTATTGTGGTGCATGGGATCCACTGGTAGTGAGTATGTGTCACTGGTTATTAGCCGTGTACTACTAGGAGTGGTTTTGTACCACTGTATAATAGTTGTATACTTCTATGTATAGACACAATTGCGTTCTATTGGATGGCATTGTTCTGAGTGCCATGGAGACTATCTAGTTTGATAGTGATGATGGTGCTCGTGATTTGATCATGAGATATCCTGTGTGGCTATGATGATGCTACCGGTTGTATGGTATGTTTGTTCTCAAGACCATTGACTTTAATACCTCCCTATCTAGGAGGGAGTGTTGATATTATGATAGCTGTGGGAGGTATTAACCTCTACATGTACCTTTTGATGAGACTAGAATATTTTGGGAAGTAAGATAAACCCTAGAAGGTAAGGAAATAACCTTAGAATACAATTCGACTCAAGATAATAATTTATATTAAATTATTGTCCTCCATAAGTAGAAGTTGACCCAGTTAGGTCACTTGGAGGACTATAAATAAGAGGGTTCTAGAGCTCATTTGTCACACTCACTCTCACAACTGCATAAGGACAAGTGGTGCGCATGATTGGAGGAGAGATGCAACTATTGCAGTGGCGACTTGGTCTTTGGTTATGATTGAAATTTCTACTTGGATATGGTTTGGACTTTATTCTTGGTACACTAGCTGACTTTATTCTTGGTACACTAGCTCTGGAGAGAGGTGCACTACCTTGGTTGGCTATTGGTTCTAGGGTTTGCTTCCATAATTATTCTGTCTGTCAAGGTTAAGGTGCTCGGGGGTGGCATTTGTGCCTATGGTTGGGTGACAATATTGATATATTGTCTACAATGAAACAAGCACACCTATTATTTCTAACCTAGTGTTCTCTTCTTGCGTTGTCTTTGACCTTTAACTCACCATAAATCATGCCTTAAACACCTCTTGAAGTAGGGTGTTCATATTTTAGGGTTTGTTTTCTTCATCAATGGGGTCCTAGGCCTTGTCTTCAACCTAGGAACAAAGCTCTCCATAAATGAAGCAATTTCAAGTGTGTCCAAATTAAATCTTATAGTGAAATATGTATCTAAGGAAAACTTTATCAAGCCAAACATACCCCTCCACACCTTTGTTCTTGCATTAAGAAGATGAATGTTACTCGTTGAAGATAGAAGAAGGTGCATGGCCTCTAAATCTCCCTGCAACATGTAAATACCATTGTACTTGAAATATCTCTTGCTTTGCTCGATGAGAGAGGAAAGCTCATGAAAATGTGAAATGGTTGATGCATTTTAGAGGGTAACAATTGACTCCATATGGGGACTATACTCCTTTGTGGGGTACAAAAGAACTTGAGAAGCCACTTTCCACTTGTCATCTCTCCATTTATTTAGTGTATGCATTTCTTCATTGTTTAGGGGCTTGAACCATGTTAACCATGTGATATGGCATCTTCTCATCCATAGGGCTTGCCTCGAAATATGTAGAACATGCCTTGAATATAGTACCCTTTCCCCAGATACCTCAAAGGTGAAACATGCTTCCAAATTGGTGGAATGTACCTTGAATAATGTGTAATGCCCTGCAACGATGCTTTAAATTCCTTCTTGAACAAGACACCTCACTTAAAGGGGGTAGATGCATGATTAAGCAACCAAAATGTTCTTTTCACCTTTGAAGTGGAATGCTCTTCATCAAGTGACCTCCTTTGACCATGAAATCACTTTTACTTCCACATGGAATCATCAAGCAAGGATGTTTCACTCTAGCCTCTTTCCTTGCCACATGCACTGCTTCAAGCTTCCTCTAATGTAGCACATTTTTCTCCTTTAGGTTCAGTCTTTCCGTATGTTATTCTTTGGACCTCTTGCAATGTAGGGAATTCATGTAGGGTATTCTCTTCTTGGGTTTCATTTGACCTATATCTCACCATAAATCACACCTTAGCCACCTCTTGAAGTAGGGTATTCATCTTTTAGAGTTTTCTTTCTTCATCCACAGGGTCTTGGGCATTGGCTTGAACCTAGGAACAAGGCTCTCCATCAATGATGCAATTTCAAATGTGCCCAAATGGAGTCTCACAATGAAATATATCTCCAAGTAAACCTTCACTGACACCATATGTCATACTTCTCCACACTTTAGTTCTTGTCTCTCGATGATGAATGATACTTAGGAAAGATAAAATAAGGTGCAAGGCCTCCAAATATCTTCTCAACTTGTAACCACCATTGAAATTGAAAGATCTCTTGTTGTGCTAAGTGAGAGGTCAAAGCTCTTGAAAATGCAAAATAACTCTTGCATTTTTAGAGGGTAACACCTTTAATAATTCTTCAAGTTCAAATTGCCTCGACAATAGGGAGTTTTTTAAACACACATTTTTATACTTGTGGGACTCATAATCCAATTTTGTTAGTTGTGTTGAGTTCACAAGCCCCTAAAAAATACAAATAATTGTTTTTGAAGATCAAAAACTCAATTCGGCTGGACACCTAAAGTGGGTGCGAAAGGCCCTCAGAGGCAAAAATATGGATCCATTTTGGAGCATTGTTTCATTGGAATTGAAGCTTCTTGGCATGATTTTAATCCATTGCATAATATCTTAAATTTTGATTACTAATGCTAGCAATATCATCATGCATGACACTAATTTTAATTGATGAAGGTGGTCTCCAGGCGCTCAAATCACGGGGGATTCACCTTATTGACCAATATCTTATCACGTTCATTCATAAAGGGGGTTTTTAAATTATGAAAAATAGAGTCAATATATTGTAGGTATTAGGGTGGGGGATGTAGGGTATGGGGGGGTTTATAGGTATAGGGGGGTATAAAAAGGGGTATTTGGTAAAAATAAGGAATATTTACTAAAAATAGGGTTTTTTGATTGGAAAAATGTATTGGAAGGGGGGTTAAACAAAATGATTTAGGGAGATATTTATCAATATCTAGTGAAATTGTGGGTATTATTTAATATCCCACGAATGGACACGCTATGTCACAAGTTCATTGAGTGGAGACCCCATGACCCAAATGCACCTATGGGGAAAGAAGAAAAATCCATTGATTCACCCTGAAACTCATTCAAACGTCTACCAATGATGAGGAGTGACTTTAAAAACCTTGGATGAGGCAAGAAACCATGCTTAAGTAGTGAAACCACTATTTACCTTCTTGTATGCTCATATCGCCATACTTAGCCTTTGAGGTTTGGACACTAAATCACTTAGTCATCTAACACAACTTTGTGTGAAGTCATAGAATGGTATTGTATTAGATGCAACAAGGCGTCAACAAATCAAGTTTTGAAAACTCACTTATACTTGATTATGTTGCCATGCACCACATGCATGCAAAAAATCCTTACGTGCCCTCATTGGAACTTGGCATCCATCAAAATGAGCATGCAAACTTGCAAATCATTGGAATGTCTCATTGTGTTTCCAATTACAACTTGACGTCATTGCATTACATTTTCTTTTCACTTATGTCACCTTATACATATATGCACTTATTTTCACACCTGTCACCATTACATGCTTGTGTTATTGTACGATATGCAGTGACACATTTACTCCTTATCATTGATCTCATGATGGGGTTGCATAAACACTTTCAAGTATGTTAGAACCCTTTTAATCAAAAGAATCTATGAAATGCAATTACATAGACATAGATGCATGTAATGCACTAAATGTGAAAGGTGAAGACAAAAAACAAAGTCTTCAAAATCAAACTAGATTGATGGTGCAACTTGATGCAAACTAACATGATTGCATTTAGAAAACAAGAAAGTGAGGAACATCTCCATTCAAACATTTCAACCAATGAAACATAATAGTCAATTAAGAATGGGAGAACAAAGTTAAGGGAGAGCAGAGTCTACTTGACGAGGTTCGTTAAATTTTTTAGGGGGTCCTCAAGTCTAAAGACTTGGGGTTAGTTGTTGCCTTAACAAATGGTGACAAACTAGGCAAATCCACGAGTTTCTGTGAAATGTTGTTGAACTATGAGCATGAAGTGAAGATGGTATCTTTGCACCTTTGAAAGAAATTTAAGAATCAATATGAAGTGGGTCCTTGAGGATCTTTCTTTGTGAGGGATTCATCAGACATGAATGCATATTGGTTTGGAAAACTCATCTGTTGCACCACAAGGATAATGAGGTTTATTTCCTTATATCTTGAATCAATGATCCGATTTGAAGTCTTAATCACATGGCTTATAATATTTTGGGTAAGAATATTTTCCCTATGTGTGGATATAGTATCCCTCAAGTGTTTCTCCACTACTTGCAAATGTCCATAGCTATGATGGAGTCACCGTGATGTTACAAGCTTTTCTTTGTTGCCAATGAGCATCTATAGCCCCGATGGAGATATTTGCACATTTTATTTAATAAGTTGTACTTCCTTTCACAATTATTTACCTTTAATATGTTTCTTTAACAATCAATGGATGAGGGAAGCAGTGGCCCTTTATAGGTCTAATGGGGCTGATTTCCTTCTACTCAGAATCATTAATGATTTTCCATGCCGGGTTATTAAAGTAACCTCTTTTAGCTTGTAGAATTTTGAATTTTTACCTTTCACGTGATCAACTCCTTTATTGTGTGGATGGATTCTTTTTGTATGCCAAACTCGCTGACTAAACTAGGATACATGGAAAACCAATGATTTGTTACTTGAAGTGACCTTGGTCCAACCACTTTTACATCATTTTGTAACATCCTTGGTTTGCATAGAACTCATCTTTCCTTTAAGCTCATAGTTGAGTAGGAGCACACTAAGTTCTCCATGCTTGTTCACTATGTGTAATGCTGTGAATGCAATATGAAGGATGAAAATTACATTAGCGGACAACTCCACTCAAGGAAAACCAAAGTCTTATTATTGCATGTACAAACAATCTTTGAGAAAAGAAAATAAAAAAAAATCAATAGACCTAAAGCGAAAATAAGTTGAAATCACATTTAAGCTGTTATGAAAAAAAGAAACTAAACAAACTAAGAGTAAAACTATCCCATAAGTGAAAACAAAATTTGAGCTGAAAGCAACCTATCCTATGCAATCATAGAAGCAAACAAGCAAAAGTGAGCTACTCTAAGAACATAAATAAATACTTATTCTACATCCTAAACTAACCACTGGCATGTGAAATCATAAGGTCAATGTAACCATCGAAGGAGATGCAATATGCCCGAAATGTGTTTCACATGGTGAGTGGATGAATGTTTATGGTGTAGGATGGCATGCAAAATGATATAATTCAGAAATGTCTCATGATTGGTGAGAACTTCAAATGAAAACAACTCGTCATGAGACTTCGTGATTTGGCTAAAATATGATTGCATCCATGATGCAACCACATCCTTGGTCTTGAATTCCACTTGTGTCAGGACTTAAACCAAGCTCATTCTCATTTGTAATGGTGAGATCCTTTGTCACTTGCATTGCAGTTTCTCCATTCTCACCTCTTGCAACATCATTGACATCCGATGACCTTGAATGGGTATCTTTGGTTACCAAACAACTTTGGGTTTTATCTTAATTGGGGAGATTTCCATTGGGCATCAAATTAGCATTTTCAATTTTACAACTTTATGATATTAAAATGTTTGTCTTTGGTTTCGATTTAAAATTTGCAAAAGGTAAATCTTGAAAAGCAAGCAATGCATATTCTTAATTTGCCAATTCACAAAAACACATGTTACATTCTTGTTTTTGAATTGCAAAATCTCAAGTTGGGTAGTATGTGCTCAATGTAAGACATTCACCATATGCAAGTGTGCTCGGAAAAGAAGTGTTATAAACATACATCAATCAACTTTGCAATAAGTTGTAGGCTAAACGTTCTACGAAATGATGATTTTTTCCGAGGATATTTGTCCGAAATCTGACGAGAAATTGTTAGATTCGTAGATTTGAGTGATTATTTCTGTATAATTTGAGTTCCCTAGGGGTTTTACAACATGATGAATCCATTTCTGCATTTAGAAATGGATTTTGAACAACAAAACATAGTGATTCATGTAAATTTATTGTTAGAATATAGAAGATTGTGCTCGTTTTACCATTGACGATACCCTTGTCACCCAACCATAGGCCGAAGCCTCCCTTCGAGCACCTTAACCTTGACTGAGAATTACTCCGGAAGCAAACCCTAGTCTAGATAACCAAACAAAGTGTAGCGCATCTTCCTCCAAGGATAGCACACCAACAATAGCTAATCAGATAGTCCAAACCCTAGCCAAGAGATAGTCCAAGCCAACACTGAAAAATGGTTGCTGTAGTAGCTGCACCTACAGCTCTCCTCCACACGTGCGCACCAAACTAGGAACTGCAGTGCACACTAGTTGTTTCTCTGCAATTATGAGATGTGTCAAATGAGAACTGACACCCTGTATTTATAGTGGTTCTGCCAGATTTGTTGGGGCCGACTTCTCCTTCTGGTACATGTCTGTTTAGTTTATTATTATTATTTCTAGCTGACTTCTTCTCTTGGAGGCTAATAACCTAATATAAATTATCTTCTTGAGACGACAAGACTTCTAGGGTTATTAGCCAATTCATTAGGGTTTTCTCTTTCTTTTCAGAGTCTTCTATTCTCGTCAGGTTTACATGTGGAGGTAAATACCTCCCACAACTACCATAATATTAACACTCCCTCCTAGCTAGGGAGATATTATAGGTAATGGTCTTGAGCACAAAAACATACCATTTACCTAGTAGCATCAACATAGTCGTTTAGACTATCTCATGACTAGATCATGATAATCACTATCACCATCAGCTGCATCATCTCTCGAAACCATACTTCATCTGAGTAATCAAACATGATGCTGGATAAGTCACTCACACCATAGAGTGATACACGAGTCATTCTTATAATCTAGAAGAGTAAATGCCCTGAACTATTTTCCATCTGGAAAATCTCTGTTCATCATTCGTCTGGATGATGATTATCTCCAATAAACTGTTGATAGTCTTCAAGGCAATTAGAACAAAAATAGAACACAACTGTGTCTATCCATAGTAGTACATAACTACAATCTAGTGGTACACTACCACACCAAGTAACACACAAGTACTTGATCAACAATGTATAGTTACGAACAGTGGAACATATCCACCACAGTAGTCTACATCTACTGTCATATAGTCTTCATAACGAACATTTGATAGCAACCTGCACAGAAACAATGTTATGATATAAACTGAATCATCTGGGCCAATCTTTCACTCACATCTGTGAGCTCTGAAAGAATATCTGCCTCACAAACAATGGAACATATCCACCATAGTAGTCTACATCTACTTTCATATAGTCTTCATAACAAACATCTGATAGCAACCTGCACAGAAACAATGTTATGATATAAACTAAATCATCTGGGCCAATCTTTCACTCACATCTGTGAGCTCTGAAAGAATATCTACCTTCAGAGTAAATAATGGGATATCTGGACTATTCTTCTCAAGCAAGGAAGAATAATTGTCCTGTCTTGTAACGATCCTCCTTGTTATGACGACAACCTCTTAAAACAAGTGCAATTTTTTTTTGTGTGTGTGTGCGTTTGTACAAGGGTAACAAGAAATTATACTCTGCTCCGCCACATGACAACGAATCATGACGCATACAACTGCAATATCAACATAAAGATCTAAGACGCACATCAACATATGCCAGCAATGAACAACAATCAACTGAAAAAATAACAAGACTGACTACCCGCCCGTCCTACCCTGCAATGGTTAGGACCTCCAAGACACATAAGCAATTCTCAAGCCCAAGTTCCCATCGATTTTAACCATTTAAGGTCTCAGGGCTGGCGACTGTTCCAAGGAACATGGAGGTGTCTACATCCCGCTCGACACAAGTAGATCACGCACAATAAAGTTAATAGACCAAGTACAACATTAAAAAAAAAAACACAACACCCTCAACGGGAAGCGCAAGCCCAACGACTTCGCCAAACCCACTCAACCGTCAAGTCCAGCTAGTAGATAATTACCGTATGTTTTAGTCATCTATCACAAGCCCATCTTAGCATGGCTAAAAGCAATTTATCAATAAGGCACAAACTAAATTAGCCTTAAAACAATTCAGTTGTGCCATTTTAAATTACAGTGTTATTAGAGTACTATCTCAATCAATTAGCCTTACCATATTATTATTGTTATAAATGATTTGTTTAAAATCAATAACCAACAATTGTGTGCATATATATAACAATATCCCAAGGACCAGATTATGTACCTCTTAACAATAATTACACAAAATTCTTCATCCCACAGTAATAATATAATAATTTATTATTATTAGTAAAAGCACTTCATTGCTCTAAGATAATAATTATTAAAAACTTTAACCATTTCCTAAACATATGAGGATGTCTAAACAAGGTTTCTATAATATTCATTCTCTTCATCCACTCTGAATGATAAGGGTCTACACTAAGATAGTTCATTTACATTGTCGGTTCACCACATAACATAATGATAAAGGTTAAAATAAAGGATATTATTATTTAAATGAAAAGAAGAAAGGGGACATTACTAAATAAAGAAAACTAAAATACCTTATGGTGCGAGGAACATTACATTAGCAGTTCATCAATAATAACCTTGAAATTTAATCATTACCATAAGCCTTAGCATTAACATTTAACATTACATTACTTTAACATTACCATAAGGCAATAATAACATTGAAATTAATCATTACCATAAACGTTAGCATTAACATTAAACGATACATTACATTAACATGTCCATAAAGCAATAATAACATTGAAATTAAGCGACCCAACCACTATGCCACTAAAATAAAAAAAATCGGCAGCAAGAAACTCACGGTTATGAGTGCAAGCCAGAAATCAAGGGCAACTTAAAAGATCATGCCAGAAATCTCGAAATCAATCGACAGCTAACAATTTGCAACCTTATACTAAAATAACTGATAACAAGGTAATGATAACCTCATGCAAATGAGACTGAAGGAACTTCAGCTGTCCAACGTTATATCTCACCTACCAGCGATAACTAAAATATCAACGGTCCAATAATGTGAAAACGGTCCATTAATTCCGTTATTTATTAATATAAGGGGGTTGTTTGTCAAAGGAGTTTCGTTCAGTAAAAAAAAAAATTGCGAGGTGTTAGGCGGTTCAGGAAAGACGTGTCTACTAAAAAATCAGTGCAAGTTTAGAGACCCTTATCAAGCGCTAACCCCCACAATAGTTATCATTGCCCTGAAATGATAGAAGGATGCCCAAAACAATGAAAAG
>ML781579.1:57845-96614 GCA_009831015.1 Picea engelmannii
TTTTTTGGCAATCAAACTGCCAGGAGGAAACTATCACAACAACGAGGCAATTACTAACCGACTAAGGGGAGGGAACTATTACCAATAGAAGCTTCTCGAACCTCAAGGATGGCTTAACTGTGAATTTGATGGGTGGTGACATAAAATTTAGAGAAAAGAATCCTTGAACCAAAAGGAACGTGGAGAACACGTTGAAAAAGGGACTACAGATTTAAACATTTTACCTATTGCTTTAAGAGGTTTTCTGGCTCAATAACACCAACGAGAAGATTGAAGGAGATTTATGATCATAAGGAAAAACTAAAGGATCTGTAACTTCTGACATGACTCTTCAGTCTCTAAAATAAATCTTAAGGTTTTCATGCCCCGGACAACAATCTCATCACCAGTCCATTCCGTTCTAATTACAACTAAAAAATGAACCCCAAGAATATTAGAGAAAAATGCCAAGGGTCAATGCTGTTACATTAACTGGCTGCCTCCAAAAAAATTGCGATCGGTTAAGCCATCAATTTGCTGTCCAGGAGTGAAATCAAGGGGGCTGTGAGTAACAGGGTGTGAACAGTGCTATCCCTGCATACATTGAACACTGAGGCAGGTTCCTTGTCAAGCGATCCATACTGTGGTGAAGGGAATGAGAAAATCGCTAAGGACACTGCGCGCAGAGAAGGGTGATTTTCAAACAACAATGATCACATCTAAAAACCATAGCCTTCTATGTAATTAATTTTGGTCAACAATAGATCATGGTGGTAGCAATCGACAGTCTAAGGACTGAGGTCGCCAACATAAATCTAAGAAGGTGTGGACCATTAAATGTGCTGTCAACAAATAAAAAGGAATCGCTGACCAACAGTGGCAATACTGTCAACGCGTTTACTCACAGATCAGAACACTGAAAACTATCGCTGGAGCTTCAGGCAATATGGTACTGGCGTCCAATAAATTTAAAATCAGGGTTATTACATACAGGTTCAAGTCCAGAGGCTGCCATGCTGCACCGGTTCGTCTAACGGGGATTCTTACGGTCTTAAAAAGAGAGAAAAGAAAAAAAAAACGCTTCCCAATCAATGAATGCATGCCGACTCAAGTTTTTTTTTTCAGCAGGACATTACTCAATGAATTTCTCCATTCAGGGGATGGAGACGCAAGGATAAATACACGGAAATTTCGACGGAGAAATGAAGAGGGCGCAAGGCTAGAGTTTATTCAAAATTTTCACAGTAATTTTTTTTTTTTTTTCTAGCAATGATAACTACACAGAATTTCGCCGGAGTAAGTAAATAAGAAAAACCATTCTACCCAATGAGATTCCAACACAGATTGAAATTAAATATATTCTTCCATCCAATTACCCAATGCACATGCAGATCTAAATCATAATCCTAATGCATTCTACTCTACAAATCAAAGAGCGTATCGTTTCCTGATCGCCCGCTTTGAATGATGTCTGCGCGTGACGTACCACTCCCGCTCGCCGACCGTCGAGACTACACCGGTACCTCCTAGCCAATGCTAGGGGTACTCTGCTTCCCCCTTAGCCCCCCGAGCTGCAAAGGGGCCACACACTATCCAGATGGTAAAACTAGCTCCCAACTTGCCTCGCAAGGTCGAGCTACCACTCCTCTCCGAGTTGGGAATCCCAACTCCTCACAAGTAAATCAGTCAAGTCACTAATCCATCAGTGTAACGTTACACTAACATTCGATCCCCCTTTCTTCCTTCTCCTCTCTCTCTTTTATAGAATTTTAGAACTTCCATTCTCTCCCTAATCTCATTAAATTTTAAGTTTAAAAAAAAAAACTTCCAAAAATTCTCCTTCGTACATGTGTCATCCATCCCCCACTTTCCTCCAATAATTATTTTCTTTAAATTAATAAACGTCTCATTTCCCTCATCCACCTAGAGTTACTCCTAAATTTACTCCTAGGTGTCCCTAGATTCCCTCACAGGTTTTAAATACTTTCCCTAAAATGAAAATGCTAAGTCAGTTCAAAATTAGAAGGTTCTTGAATGCAGATTCTTTACTAAGTTGACCTCTTGCTTTTTACCATAAGTTCCCTCTTTCCCTTTTTATGTCACCTCCATTCCCTAGTTTCCTAAATTTTTATTATTCCCTTCTTTCCCTTTTTTTATTAGAGCCAAAAATGGCAGTTGCGCAAATTAACCTCTTTTCCTTTTTATTAATAATTTAATATCTTTTACACTTTCACAAGTTAAATAATTAAATTCTTCTTTACCCCCCCTTCTTTTTCTTTTCACATATTTTATTTAAGTTCTTTCTCTCTTCATTTTACCCAAAAATTTATGAAGTCCACAATTATTACTTAAGTGGTTTTTATTTTAAACTTTATTATTTTATTTTTAGAGATGTTTTCTCAAGGGTAGACAAAATTTTACCCCTAGCAAGGTTTCAGAGTTAGGACTTAGATCCTGAACTGGGTGACATTTAATTAGGGGAGTTGTTTTAAAATTTCTTAATGTGTTAAATGTCTTAGGGCCATCTAGGTTCATCCCTCTATCATCATCAACGCGACGTGCCCTTCAGGACGCACTATGTGCTCCAAGGGTGCCACTCACCTCCTTTGTTTCTTTTGCATGACGTGCCCTTCAGGACGCACCACGTGCTCCAAGGGTGCCACTCGCCCTTTTGTTTCTTTTGCACGATGTGCCCTTCAGGATGCATCACGTGCTCCAAGGGTGCCACTTGCTCTTTTGTTTCTTTTGCGCGACGTGCCCTTCAGGATGCACCACATGCTCCAAGGGTGCCACTCACTTCTTGACTAATTGGTAGACATCAATAACCCCTAGAGTCAACACTCCACCAGGTGAACTTGTGGGAGACTAAGGGCTTCTAAGGAATATGGCCCCCGCCTTATTGTGCGTCCCTTAGAATCATCGTGAGCGACTATTGCAGTCTGCCCTCACGGCATTGTGGGTCCTCTCGAACTAGGTAATCGTTAACCTACAGTTCGAGCCACGACGAGAGTGCTAGTAGGCTGTGGTAGGGCTATTGTCCACACCTCTCCCTCAACCTATTTGGTAGTCGTGTGTGTGTGGCCCATTTACTCCATATGTGAGTCTGGTCGGCAAGCTATCGTCAGCCTGCATCATCAACAATCGTGTCAGAACATTTCCACATCATATCATCTAATCAAATGTACTAAAATCACAGTAAAACAATCAAACCTCAATAGCACACTCCCTGACTCGATCCAGAGTCCAAGGGTTCCATCGATGCCTCTGCATCCTCAAGGTCCAAAACCATGCACACTCAGTAAAACCGAGTCAATAGCACCTGTCTATGTCAATGCAGTAAACATCATGTCATCTATCATAACACATCATAATCAAGGAAAAATGTTTTAATATCATAATAGTCCGGATCACTTGCGAGCAAGTGTCCTCAAAGAATAAGTTTTCTCAGTGCGCCAGAGCGGGATGTTACATGTCTTCTGAACCTGGACCATTCCCCACCTTGGGCCATTCTTCCTACACTAATCAAAGTACACCCTAGAGAGAATGTATAACCCTAAGGAATGATGAGCCTGGATCATTCCCCACCCTGGGCCATTCCTCCTACACTAATCAAAGTGCACCTTGGAGAGAATGTATAAACCCTAAGGAATGTCTGTCCCTAATTGCTGAGCCTGGACCATTCCCCATCCTGGGCCATTCCTCCTACACTAATCAAAGTGCACCCTGGAGAGAATGTATAAACCCTAAGGAATGACTTTCTAGACCATTTCCTTTGTTAACCACAAGAGGAAAAGACTATCCTGCATCAACCTCCAAAACAGACCATTCCTCATGTTAACCACAATGAGAAATCACTGTCCGTCGAGGCGGGCGAGTCTTCTTGAGTAATCCTCAAGAAGAGAGACTGCCCTAGACCACTCCCCATGTTAACCACAATGGGAAGTCGATGTCTATGATACATAAGCAATCATACTACTTCCCATGTTAACTACAATGGAAAGTCACTGTTCGTCATAAGTCTCAATCCACTTTCCGAACACGAAAGAATCTGTCCAATCTGGACTATTTTTCAAGAATAAATGTTTCAATAATATTTTCAGTGCTCCCTCCTAACCCGGAGAGTCATTTCTTCTTTTTTCAATAAGAAGGAAGTTGTTTCCACGAGTTCCATCTTGAGTACGCAAAATCTTTCATCTTGGATAGAAGCTTTACCAAAATGTCTGCTTATCTACTCATCTGTGGAGATATGTATTTGGAGAAACAATTTCTCCTTTCTGGACTTCATTACGGATAATGTAATGCTTGATTTCAAATGTACTTTAGTCTGGAAAACTATGAAGGATTTATGTAGCTATGAACAATAGAGTATATCATGTTTGGAAAACTGGAACATATCCATGTGGCACTTCTTCTGTCATCATGAGATCTGATCTACTGAGTAGTCATCTTGATGTTATAGGAAATCTTCACCATGCTTCTGCTATGCACTAGAGGTTCTCCACCAAGTTATCTTCTTTTATCTGCATATAAGAGTCTCTTTCTGGTATGCCTCAAAGTCTTGAGATTGTTCTTCGTACACTCTTTATTCAATTTCTCTGGAAAACATTCTTTGCATTCATCTGATGTAGAACTCCAACTCATGGATGTTGTGGATGATATAATGACTCATGTAGTGATATGTATAGTGTACTGGAACAAGTAATCATCATAGTCTTCTCCCTCCATCTGGGAGAATCTCCAGTTCTAGATTTCACAATGCTTTCATTCATAAGTCTTCCATACACTGTTCTTCATCACGACTTTCAGTTCTTCTACTTGATTGCTTTTAGTGAGTTCATATCAGGCTAGTAATCTTGTGATTCTTGATACAATGACTGGTTGTTCTGATTTCTCTTTCTTTCTTGGAATCTTCATGTTTTTCTTTAGCTCTTGAGTCCATGGAGTTTCTTATAGATTCCACTTATTCCTTTCATCATAGGATCACAGATCTGGATGGACAACTATGGATACTTTAAGGCTTCTCTTGAACTGAACACATACTGTCTTTCATGGTTACTACCATGGATATATACTTCATCATCTTCAATGGATCATAGGATTAGCTCCCTCCTAACCCTTGCTTCATGTAAGAGTGCATATGATCGGCTCCCTCTGTCTAACAGAGTCCACGCTTCCATCTGCATCCTTATTGTCTTCTGCAATATAATTGGCTCTCTTGTCTGACAGAGTCCACGATTCCATCTTGTTGTCTTCTACAAAACGTCACAAGTCTTTTTCCAATTTCCTTTCGATTGCTGACTTCTTTCTGTCTTTGCTTCTTCTAAGTCTCTTCATGATTGATTCGGATTAATAGCTTCCACATGATTTGTATTTCATCCTTTCATGTGTATTATCTAATGATATCCATTTTTATCTCGTTTGTTCTTCCATAGGTATATTTCTTTTTGGAATACATTATCTTCCAAGAGATGGATATACAAGATATGTACAGAGACGATGCAAACAAGATATGTACAAGAAATAAGAAGAGTGTTGTTACCTTTTAGAAGAAGAAGTCTCTTCCATCCTGCTTAGTCTTCTTTGTAGGTTCCTTTTCTTCGGAAATTGATTCTTCATGTTTCTCCTTCCTTTTCTTTAGCTCGGGACAATGATTCTTGTAGTGACCATACTTTCGATAGTTGAAGCATTGCACTTCTGAAATGTCTTTCTCTTGATTTGGCTTTCTCCTTGAACCAAATTTCCTTTTGTTCCTGAAGTTCTTGAATCTTGCCGTGAAAGCTTGATCGTCGTACTTCTTTTGGGGTTTCGCTTTTGCATTGATCCTTGATTCTTCTTGAGCACAACAAATCCAGAGTTCTTCAAATGTCGGATACTCCTTCTTTGTGTTCATGCTTGCGACAAATGCATCCCACGTCTTGGGAAGACCATTGAGTACTATGTTCACCAATTCCTTCCCTGAAGTGATCTCTTCAATAGCTTGTAGTTGATCTCTTAACTGGGAGATCCTTACAAAGTATGATGTTATGGTGTCATCCTCATTCATCTTCATGTCATGGAGCTCATTCTTCAGACTCATAAATTGTTCGATGTTTCTGACTGAGAAGAGATTTGTTAGGGCATCGTACATCTTCTTCGATGAGTCAAGATGGGAGATGTAGGGTATCAAGTGGTCTTTTATAGAATCCACTATGATACTCATGGCATTGATGTCAACATCTTTGAACTTCTCCATAGCTGCAATGTTCTACGGTTCCTTCTCTTTTCCTTCTTCAAACTCTAGTTTCACGATATTTCCTTTCACGATATCCAACACTTTATTCTTGGCAAGGATGAGGTCAATCCTTGTCTTCCACGCTCTGAAGTTAGAGGCTCCATCTAACTTGTTCTCTGACTTCATATAATAAGTCATGGCTTCTTTGACTTGGTCAAACCCTAGATTTGACCACAAACTCAAACTTCACGTTTTGGCTTGCTGAGAGTATCAGGAGATGCGCTAGGCTAGAGCGCATTGATCTGTCTGAAGATTAGGTCAATCTCTTCACTTAAGGTGCCTCAACAAGAGGATTAATATTTCTGCAACTGCTCCTGCTAGTAACCCTAATGACAGTGTCTTGGAAACTGCTTTTGCTAGTAACCCTAGCGGCAGTTCCTCAACGAGCTCAATATCCTAGCGGCTATGTTTCATTCCAGCGTTTAGAATGAATGAAGGAGGTGTGGGCCCATAACCTGTTAGAATATAGAAGATTGTGCTCGTTTTACCGTTGACGATACCCTCGTCATCAAACCATAGGCCGAAGCCTCCCTTCAAGCACCTTAACCTTGAATGAGAATTACTCCAGAAGAAAACCCTAGGCTAGATAGCCAAACAAGGTGTAGCACATCTTCCTCCAAGGATAGCGCACCAACAATAGCTGATCAGATAGTCCAAACCCTAGCCAAGAGATAGTCCAAGCCAACACTGAAAACTGGTTGTTGCAGTAGCTTCACTTGCAGCTCTCCTCCACACGTGCGCACCAAACTGGGAACTGCAGTGTGCACCAGTTGCTGCTCTGCAATTCTGAGATGTGTCAAATGAGAACTGGCGCCCTGTATTTATAGTGGTTCTACCAGATTTGCTAGTGCCAACTTCTCCTTCTGGGTACATGTCTATTCAGTTTATTATTATTATTTCTGGCCGACTTCTTCTCTTGGAGGCTAATAACCTAATATAAATTATCTTCTTGAGCCGACAAGACTTCTAGGGTTAATAGCCAATTCATTAGGGTTTTCTCTTGCTTTCCGGAGTCTTCTATTCTCATCAGGTTTACATGTGGAGGTAAATACCTTCCGCAACTACCATAATATTAACATTTGTATCGCCGGATTCCGACGAAAAAAACCATTTCGTAGAATAGCTAGACAACGCCTTGCAATAATCTTGTTTTTCACCTTCAAACAATTTTTTGATTTACATTTATGAGACAACATTTTTCTTTCTTGCAACCTTTTGTTCATTGATTTCTTCTTGTAACAAAACATAACTCTAACAAATATCCTTGAACTGCTATTCAATTTTATCTATCTTTGATTCCAAAGAAATACTTTCTTCATGTGTTGTGGATTTAGAAATTAGGGGCAAAGTCAAAGGATAATTATTCAAATATTTCTTAAGGATTTGTGGTTCTTCATAAGCTTAATGCGATTGGGTAATTCCCTTTTGCAAAGTGAATATAGCGATAGTTTATGGGAGAGATTGCACATACAAATCATAACTATTCGAGATGAAGGCTTATGGTTGTCATGCAAGCAATAATACACGTGCAAGAAACTTGCGTTGAAATATTGGATGGAATCCCCATATCCCACATGCATTGCACAAAATTCTTGCAACAATTCAACCACATGATAATATTCACCATAATCATTTTCAAATACTTCTTTGAATTGAATCCAATTCCAATTAGTGCAAATTGGTAGAACATTATACTAATCCCACACTTTACTGTCAAAAGTAAATGGGAGCAATTGATAAACAAAATTTTCATGCATACTATTAAGCAAACATCATTTGCATTCATAATTTCTAATGTGTTCAAATGTGGTTCTACTTCCTTCGCCATTAAAATTTGACAATAAAACAACTGGCTTTCTTGGAAGGTCATGAATAGCCCTTGCAAGTCCAATGCAATATTGGGCTCCCATGTAGGGATTTGGAATAGAGCCATATGCAATAAATTAAAGACATTTTGAGGTATGAATGGGCCTTCTAAGGAAAATAATAAAATAATAGTTAAAATAACAAAATAAGAGTTATGATTTTTCAAAGGGAAAGAAAAAAAAACTATTTTTTTTAGTCATATTTTCGACTTATCTTCTTATAGGTTTACTCAAACTTCAAGTGTAAGAACTTGTTGGATGCATAATTAAAACATGCATCCAATGAGTACCCACTCTAGCATACTCCCACAATGAGATACGTTGGAAATACATGAAAATTTCATCTATACGTTGGAGAGACATTTTTCATGTATTTCCAACATATCTCACTGTGGGTCTAACAAAAATATGCAGAGTGGGTGTTGAAATTAATGCAGCTACAAGAGCCATTCTCTAGAGGATGGAAAAGACATTAGTTGTAGACTATGGCCCCCAACACACTCCTGGGGTTTCTTGGTATGAGACCAAGCAGTGAGAGCCATGACAAAATACCCTTGTGAGGACCCCTAGTAGATGATTGGGGCTCTTAGTCTAGAACCAAGCAGAAAGACCCCTTTGAGGGCCCCTAGTAGATGACTGAGGTTCTTGGTCTTGGACCAAGCAATAAGTCCCTAGATGTGTCCAGGGACCCTGGATGTGTTCCAGGGAATCCTTGCTCAGTGCTTGGATTGATCCTTGGATATGTTCCCTGGTGGTTGATATAAGTACCTAGATGTGTCTAGGGCCCATGGATGTGTTCCAGGGAACCCTTTCTTAATGGATGGGTTGATCCTTGGTCATGTACCTTGGTGGATAAGACCCTAGATGTGTTCTAGGGCCCCCAGATGTGTTCTAGGGAAACCTGGTTCTTGACTAGGTAAATCTTGGTGTAATACCAAGATGTGTTTATGTGTGATCCTCTTCCTCTCTCCTGGGATGGTCTATGATATCTAGGAGTGTCTATGAATATGCAACTGATCACATTGTTGATGTACCCCCTTATGCAGTGATGACAAATTTTATAGGTCACTATGAGACTCATGTGGACATGTTTTGCCATTTTGTAACTCCCCTTGACTTTGTCTTAAATGGTAACCTCTTGTTGTTTTTCCTTCACTATTGTTTTATGTGATGGAGACACTTGTATTCTAGATCTGAGTTTGTGTTTTCTTATGGAGGATTTGACACTTGTATTCTAGATCTGAGTTTGTGTTTGCTTATGGAGGGTTTGACTCTTGTATTCCATATCTAAGTTTGTGTTTGCTTATGGAGACACTTGTATTCCAGATCTCATTTTGTGTTTTCTTATGGAGGGTTTGACACTTATATTCCAGATCCGAGTTTGTGTTTTCTTATGGAGGGTTTGACACTTGTATTCCATATTTGAAGGTTACTCCTACTTGCTGTCCTGATTTGAGGGTTTCTCTTGTGATTGATTTCCTTGTCGTGCTATCACTGTTTATTGGAGGGTTTCCTATTGGGGTTATTTGCTATTATGACTTTGGATTATTGTTGTTTCCATTGGGGTTTACTATCCATGGAAAAATTTCCCCACAGTTCTTTTGACAGAGATCAAACCCTAGAGGTTTGATCTATGAACCTAAACTTCATCTGAGCATACTTATAGAGGCATACATCTACACATGTGACAGGAACACCTCTCATTGATTTTGGAGGTAAGCTATAGTTTATTTTGTACTCATAAATATTGTTTGCTTCAGATCTGTTTATCTTCTATGCTGATCTAGTGGATAGAAAAAAATTAAAAGTACATTGTTTTTTCTATTTTCCCTATTTCTAACATGGTATCAGAGCATAGGGTGTGAACGGAGCTCAAGAGTTGCAGACTTGAGCTTGCGTAGATCCCTTCTTAGGGTTTACAAATCAAGAAATTCAAGTTGCTCTATTTTTAATTTTTTAAAGAGAGAGTACTTGTAAGGGAACCTAGTTTCAGTTTTTGATTTTTCTTTCTGAAGGTGGTTATTGTCTTAAGTTGCTACTTTCCGTGCTTAGTGGTGGACACATGGAGTTCTATGTGCAACATGGGCCCCTGATTCAAGAAAGGTAGAATGGTTTAGTAAATAACCCTCTTTTAATTCAATGTTGTGTTTTGTCATAATAGCCTCTGATAACACTTTTATTATAAGCAATGTATTCCTTGATGTCTTCATAGTGAACAACTCTAACATTCATGGGTTTACCCAGTGGTCTATGTATTCCATAAGAATTGATTTTGTAAGGGATATTGTAGCACTGAGGGATGTTGTGTCACTAATATCTAGGTGCACAAAGATTCATGCAAGAAATGAATTTAATTCAAGTCAAAACTGTTTTATGATTGTAACTATAACAATATATCTTTAGTGGTTTAAAACTATGCAACCTACCTAAAATGACTCCACCATTGAGATGAAGTGGATTACACACCCAATTCAAGGGTTGACTCTACCTTGAATTACTCTCAACTGTTGGATACTTCCACAACCAGTTATAACAATTGTTTCCTTATCTATTGAAAGATATATGATACCACAAACCATCGGTTAAATTTGTTTCCCTCTTCTTTAATGTACTTATGATAGTTGAATGTTATCAGTACAAATGTTGTAGTTAAGTCTTAACAACAAACCATAAATTATCAAATAACAAAATTATAGAAGCTCCTCGCAATTGATCTCTTTAGATTGCTTAAGGGGAGAATGATATGTTTTTTGCCGAGACATTCATTAGGTACTTAGCCTCATATGGTTCTGGTTGGAGAAGAGAATAGATAATCTTTGTAATCTTGTTGAATGGTTAAGAATTTGTATTTTTAATCATACTTGATGAAATTAAATCTACCAAAAAAGAAACCACAATCTCTCTACTATGGTTCTTGACAGATGGCATTTTTTTGTTTGAGAATAACATCTCAATAGAAGATAGTCATATTTAATTTATTTCCTTTTCTAATATGGATACCAGGGTGTTGATTCCATATTTAGAGTCTATAGGCATTGAATCAAAATTTAATTGCCTACAATGTTAATAAACATGTTATTAACATAATGTTGTTTAGAAAAGGTCTAAAAGATTGGGCTCAACCGGGGATAGTGAAAGACTATATTATTGTACACTTATGGGATGCAATTTTGAATGCCAAAGTAAACTTGTCTGGATTATTGGTGGAGTGACCAATGCTAGTTGAGAGAAATTTCCCGTTAGGAGAATCTGGAGGCTAGTGTTCTTTATTTATGGTGGATCCTTGGTTTTCTGTTATAGATCATGTTCAAGTCCATTTTGATCAGTTTTAAGTAACTTTGATCAAGAACCAAACTCTTATAAAAGGAGTCATGCATAGACATCAACCTAGTAGGACAATTACTTGAACTAACAGTTACTGCATACACAAAGATGCCCCAGATAACTTCAACTGGTGACAGGTTGCAAAGAACATGTGTGTCTTCAGCCCAAGCGAGTTTTTCAATAAGGCTACTTGTTTTCCGTTTTATGTATCCTGCAGATTGTGAGGTCACATGACAAAAGCATAACCTCATAAAAGTCCAACTCAACTTTTCATATTAAACTTGGTATTGACACCAAGTACATCCTGCAGAGATATGACACCATATCAGAGTCATAGGATTTTATGAGATTCAGAGGGAGCCAGTTGGCACATACAATGATGCAAACATTTTATGAGACTCAGAGAGAGCAATCACTGCATGTGAGTTAGACCATGACCTGTAATAGATGGTAGTATTGAGGTTAAATTTGTGACTCATGGCTTCTCTCAGAAAGAAGGGATTATCTATGACGAGATCTTTACTTCCATTAGGATCTTTATCTCTCTTGCCGCAATTTTTGATTTGGAAAACTTCACTAGATAGATGTTAAGACTGATTTTCTTAATGATGAAGTTGAGCAAGAGGCTATCCATGGGAAATAATCCCATAGATTATAGCAAGCTCCGAGAGCTTGGTATGGAAGAATTGACAGTTTCTCTACAGAGTCTTGGGTTCACCAAGAGTATTGCAGATCCATTTATAGATCAAACTCTTCACAACAGGTGTAAATGACAATGGCTCTTGTTATGGTCTTCATATAAGGGATTTCTTTTCATGTTCTTCACTACAAATCATAAAAAATCACTCCACACATTATATGATATATCTTCTCAATCTTTATAAAATAATTATATGCTTTGGAGAATGGTGGTGAGAGTAACTTGTGTGAACCATCGTTTCCTTGTATATTAGCTGCACCATTTTTTGTTTTACTACTTCATATAAAATGTCTCAACAATAAGAATCTAAGGTTAAGAACTATTATTCTGGGTTCTTCTAAAAAAACTACAATATGAAAATGAATGTTAAATCAAACAAAGAACATTCAAAGAAATGGATTCATAAGGTTTTTCTTCCATCGGTGGTTCCTTAAAAATAAATAACATTCTCAAGAAAAATATTCATAGGGAAAAGCATCAACTTCGGGGGAAGGCTATTCAAAAAATTCAAACTCGAAATAAAAAGGCAACCGAACAAGTTCAAAAAATGGAAATGACAAGAAGTAAATGGCTCATCAAGGAATTTCATTTCCTCTTGCCAAAATATACAATATAACACAAGAAAATTCCATTACACATTCATTTCATTTTCAAATTAGAGTGGCATGTTAATTAGAGTCAAAATTTGTACGAGTTCTTGCAATTTATTTATTTTCTAGAATTCATCCACAAGCGATTAAATCACTAAGCATGAGAAACATGCATTGTATTAGATTGATTTCCTTGGATGGAAGAAAGATTTGTTCTTAAGTATGGATTAGTATTAAAAATATGGAATGAATACAATTTATGCTTCAATAAGAATATCAAGAGACACTTATCAATTCAATTGCTCATGTGAAAGCATAACAACCTTTTCCCTAAAAAGTCTACAAAAATATTAGTGTTTGAAGCCACAACAAGAGCCAAATGAAATGTGAGTGTTTGGTTCAAAGGAGCAAGGCTCATTTAAATAACATATCACTGTTTAGGAAAATCATTGTCAAGGATATGTAAGCATTCATGGAGGCATTTTCTTGGACCAAGGAATGAGCTCAAACACTAAAGCATAAAAGCAAGAGCTTAACCACTTTCTCCTTGTAAACTTAAACAGACTGCAACAAGTTAATTTTTTTATCCTCGTTACTTCTTCATTAACAATACACCTTTTAAAGTAAATTATGATTATTCTTAAACACTCCTGTCAATGGAAAGCTAACCATGAGTTCACAAGGACACAAAGGGATTTGAAGCTCTTCAAAATTGAACTCAAAAACTCTAGCAAACTAATTACAATTTTTTCCTCAGTCTCTTGTTTCCATAAACTTGTAAATATCAATGATATTTCTTCCTAAATTATCCTTCAATAAGTAAGCAAGAACAAGCACCATACATGGGAAAAACAAGTATCGTTCCTCATGCAAGTTCATTCCAACTTCTCCAATGCAAGTAAAATTTATTCATTTACAACATCAATTTGATAATAACTTATACAAGCAAGCAATCATAAACCAAATTATTCAATGCAAGCAAGAAATCTATCATTTGCAACATCATCTTGGAAATGAAGTGTTCAAGCAAGCTCTCAAGGATTAAACCAAGGCATTCCTTTATTGAGTCTCATGATTCCTTTAGCTAATACAAGCAAGCAAGAAGGAACAATGAAGCATGGAAGGCATATGATATTGGTTTTCTTTGTTGAGAAAGATAGAACACCAACACATGAAAAAATAAGGATTAAATCTAAGAAAATGCAAAGGAATTCATGCAAGTTGTTTTTTCCTAATATTGATTTACCTTCACTATGGAAAGACTCAAAACTAAAAAATACAATGCAAATTCTTAGGTAGAAATCCCATTGCTAAATTTGAACTCCTTTGGTGCTTGAAAATATATCCAACCAATTTTTTGAGAAGAAAGAGTGCTTTGGACAACTTAATCCTCAGTTCCCTTTTTCTACAAAGAGGTATGCTCCATCTAAAGGTAAACATGAGTGTGTATGTTGATACAATCTATTTGGTAACCATGGATTCTAAAAAATGAAGCATTGATAAGCAAAACATACTAACAAATCTTGCAAATCAATTTCTAAGAGCGAAGTGATGTCTATGAGCTCAGGAAGCAATGCACATTATTTCAGGGTGGAGAAAATATTTTCTTGCAAATTCTCCCAAAAGATTCAAACTTGCAGACAATAATGGAGAAAGAACAAAAACAAGAAGAATTCAAAGAGAGAGTTGCATGAATAGAAGAAAATAAGAATGAAGAATATAAGAGTAGCTTTCCCTCATAAGAATATGAAATGCTTCATATGCAAGATTGAAATAAAAATTACAAACCAAGAAAATCTAGCTAAATCAAATTAAAGGACAAATCACTTTCATGAGAGGCTAAATGGATAGTCACTAGCTTCAAAGTGCTATTTTCCTCCTAAGATGAGAGATTACCACTTTACTATCTTATTCCTTGAGTTTAGTAAGCGAAGGGACCCAATTTTTGGGTTGAGAATCTTGTTGGCCTTCCAACCCAATGAGTAAGGCATGGGAGGTTGATTTTTAGTTTTAATTCCCAAAATAACAAAGAAAATATGCTTTCCCTTTACTTGGAATAATCAGTTTTTCCCACCTTGCCCCCAAGGCCAAATCGTTGAAATCTAAGGGATGTTGGCCTCTTAAGTTTGTGATTTGGCCTCCAAGAGACAAATTTTTGGCTTGGACAACCGACAAGTCCCTCAAGCCAACAATTTTTTCTTGTTAATGGAAAAACATTGTTGAGAAAGGGTAGACACTTCATTTTTGATACACAATAAGATTTGACTTGTTCTTGTAATCGATCATGCCTCTAAACAACATATAGATTAAAATGAAATGTCGTTTCTCTATCAATTCAAAGATTTTATGGGACATAAGTGGTTATGGGAAGCCTTTGATGGTTTGATAGCCTCATGCTTTCCATGCTTAAAATGAAGGGATACAACTCAGTAGTTGAGATTCTATCACATCATAACACCAATGAAACCATATCGACATTAGAATCCAATTTGAAACAAGCTTGAAGGATAATTAAAATCAAATTAAAATGGTCTCAGAGAAAACCTAGAACTTTTTGGTGTAAATAAACCATAACATCCTCATATGACCTCATATCGTTAAATTGTATACTGCATGCATATAGGACATATACAACTTTCCCACGATTGGTCATAGTGAAGAGTTATATAAACCCATGCAAGGAAAAAAACACTAACACAATCTAAAGCATAAGAATAATAGTGGCACATTCACATAGTATACACAAGATTTTCCCTAGAAACCCTTAATTGGAAAAATCAACCTAATTGAGAGCCGCAACTCTCTCTATCTCATTGTATTAAATTCATAGTTTACAATACAATATTTAGGTATTTTGTAGCATCCAAAACATTAATATGTCAACTCTAATTATATTACAACCTTAATTTCTTAACTCTAATTAGTTTACAATGTGTTGAAAAAACACAAAATAGACCAAAAATAGACCCAAAATTTTCTTTTGGAGGATCCACCCTAAACCCTTGATGGAGGGCTCACTATCCCTCCATGGCCCTCAAGTCGGGAGGAAGTCGGGAGGAGGGGGTGGTGATCACCTTCCTAGACCCCCTTTTCACTTGGATGAGTCTAAGTCTTCCTGCAAAGAGTACAACACATGTTCAACACACATTCCTCATTATGCCTTTGGCTTCATACCTTTCATAATCCTTGATGTTCAAATTTCTTCGTCGATAAGGAATTTTAAACTCTCATTTTTGTACCCATGGGATTTAGAGTCTGATTTTATCAATTTCATTGAGTTTGTAAGCCTAGAAAACATACATGTAACCTCTTTCAGAGATCAAAAAATCAATTTGGATGGACACCTAAACTATGCGTGAAAGGTCCTTAGAGGCAAAACTCTAGATCCTTTTCGAAGCGATGTTTCATCGTAATCAAAGTTTCTCTACATATATTCCTTGCTCTATGGCCTTGAAACCAATCACTAATGTTAGCCACATCATCACTTGTGACACTAATTTTAATTAGTGAAGGTGGTCCCTGGGCTCCCAAATGCACTTATGGAGGAAACAAGGAAAAGTCCATCGATTCACCTTGAAACTCACCTGGATGTTTGCCAATGATGTTGAATGACTTCAAAAATATTGAATGAGGAAAGAACCATGATTAAGTAGTGAAACCACTATATTCCTTCTCATTTTCTCATATCACTATACTTAGCCTTTGAGGTTTGAGTGTCAAATCACCTAGTCATCCGATGTAGCCTTGTGGGAAGTCTTAGAATGGTATCATGCTATTAGACATGACAAGATGCCAATAAATCAAGCCTTAAAAACTCACTTATACATCATCATGCCACCATGCACCTCACGCATGAAAAGCTCCTTACATGACCTTGTTGGTACTTGGCATCCATCAAGTCGACATGCAAACTTGTATATCATTGGGATGTCTCATTACATTGCCAATTGCAACTTAATGTCATTGCACCAAGAGTAGCAAGGTGCTCTACAACCTAGTATGAGGGAGATGTTGTCACTTAACATTCCGTTACGTTACACGATGAAAATAAATAAATAAGAAATAAATAATTATATGCATGACAACATATACAAAATTAAACCAACCTAGATTGATCTTAAACTCAGATCTATCAAGCACCGAGAGGGATCAAGTTTCTTAAGGTGATTTTTTTTTTTCATTTAATATGAATGAATTAATACATGGCATGGAATTAAATGTTATTTTTTTTTTTATGCCTTAATAAATTTGATTCCTCTCGATGCTTGATAGATATGGGTTTAAGATGGATCTAAGATGATTACAATACATTTAATTCTCATTATTGTCACCTTATGAATGCATGCACTTATTTTCACACCTGTCACCATTACATGCTTGTGCTCTCGTAGGATATGTAATGATCCAGTTACTCCTTATCATCAATATCATGATAGGTTTGCATAAACACTTTGAAGAAAGTTAGAGCCCTTTCAATCAAAACAATCTACGATATGCAAAACCATTGATAAAGATACATGCAATGTGTTGAATATGAAGAATGAAGACCAAAACCAAAGTCTTGAAAATCAAACTAGATTCATGATGAAACTTGGTGCAAACTAAAATTATTGCATTCAAAAGAATGAAAGTTAGGTACAACTCCATTCAATCATATCAACCAACAACAAACAATTGTTAATTAAGTAGAGGAGAACAAAGTCAAGGGAGGGTATAGTCTACTTAACAAGGCTCGTTAATTTTTTTAGAGAGTTTCCAAATATAAATACTTGGGGCTAGTTGAAGCCTTAATAGGTGAATAAGGGCCAAGCCTAAATACTACAATTTTCATTCAACGACTATGCCACCATATAATAGGGACCATGCAAAGATGATCTTCTTAGCTTCTTTTGGTGTCTTCCAAATAGGCCACAACCTATAAAGTCAAGTGGTAATTTTTGGGTGAAGTCTTCATATTTTATTCAATTGTATATCCAACACTAAAATTTGATTTAATCATTAATAGAAATTATTAGACTTGTAATCCATAAATGAACTTTTGGAGTTTTAAACCTTGTATTTTCACCCTTTTTTGGGAGTTTTGACACCAATTTTGAAAGAGGATCCAATCTCTATTTTAAAGAAAAGTTAGAGATTGGATTTAAAGAAAAAAATCTTAAAATTTCATACCATGAAGGTTTACTTTAACTAAACCCAAAGGGTCCAATCTCTATTTTTTTTGAGAAAAAGCTATCCTACAACAATCTAATGTCCGTTATCAAAAGAAACACGTCGTAGAGGAGACTACCATAGGGAGTTATTCTTGATTGTGATCCCATTCTTAAATTTATACCCTTTTAACTACATGTAAGGTTTGATGGCTTCTCATTTCTTCCATTTGATTTCGGATTCAAAATGGTTTCCTATCTATGATTGGGATTGGGGTAATCAGAAGCACCATGTGCACTATAACTAATGTAATTGGGAAGAAAAAGATTTTGGGCTTCATTCTTTTTCATAGGCATGATAATCCATTTCATGCAAAATGCCAAGCTTTGTTTTCATACATTGATAGTACCCACTGCCCAACATTCCTTAGGGGTATAATAAAGCTTCCAACTAATGTGATACAAATTTGTTTTCGTATTATCAAATGTTTAGAGAAATGAACATAAAATATTTTCAATTTTGACATGAGTTGCGATGGAGGGAGATTAACATGAGGAGTAATAAAAATGGGTACTCTTAAGAACTTTAGTGAAAATTTGTTAGTGAGTTGCTTACGAGAAAGGTTTTCTGATACACTTTCTCACTTTCTATTTTGTTTTCATGATTGACTATGAAATCTCCTTGGAAGGAGAGATGGAAAGAAAGGCCCTACAAGATTTTAAATGAGATAACATCAAAGCAATATTTGAAACACAATTCTCCATTGTTGCCTTATTGAAATGGTCTCTATCATGGAAATTTTTGCAACCATGAATACAAGAAGAAAAATGACCCTAGTAACGTCCACACACGAGTGTTATTGCAACCATATGTATGAACAAATTAATGCGCTTAATAACATCCCTATCAATAACCAATATTTTTTTTTTTTTTTTTTTTAACTGAAACGGGTATGGTATTTATTTAATTGAAAGGAAGGTGGGTCCTTGCCAAGGCAACCCCAGATACAAAACAGATTTCAAGCTGCAGCTGCATCAGATTTACAACATACTCAGTGGGTTTGGAGGTAGCTTTCGTTGTTTACAATAAGCAATCCTTTCGTAAGAGAGCTGCCTTTGTTCGCCATCATATCAGCTTCGCTGTTTGACTTTCTTAAAATGTGATAAAACTTGCATGAATTGAAATCTAGAAGGATTCTCTTCAACCTGTCTAGGATTTGATTTAGGTTGGCATTACTGAACTGAGTCTCCGTGATAAGGTTTCTTATTATAACCTCTGAGTCTCCAAAAACTTGAACGTCTTTGACTCCTTTTTCTCTGGCAAGAAGGCAAGCTTTGGTGAGCCCTAACAACTCAGCTTGATTGTTGGATTTCTGACCTAATCCCCAGCATAAATAGTCTTTTGAAGACCCGTCCGGGGAGTAGATGACCCCCCCAGCCCCTGCTGCACCGGGGTTTCCTTTAGACGCCCCGTCAAAGAAAATTGTTGATAAATTTTTAGTCCTCCACCAAGCCTGGAATTTGTCATCATCATCTCTTATTCGCCATTCTAGTTTGGCTGATTTTGGGGAAGGAAAATGCTTGCTCGGAACTGGATCAAGAGGACTTAACCACCTCTTTTCTTCCGACCATAACAAGGGGTCCTCTTTATCATACTGCTGGTGCACTGCTTCCAAAAGGAAAAATTTAGCTTTTGTCGTTACTTGCAACGAAGAATGCCTCTCCTCTTTGAAAATCAACTGATTGCGAGTCAACCAAAGCTGCCAGCAAACATATTTAGGGATCGCTGTCCATATTTTGTTCCATAAGGATTTAGAGGGGATGCGTTGAGGATAGATTAGACTCCAAGCGGAAAAAAGATCCGCAACTGAATTCTGTGAAGGAATTGTGATATGAAAATCCTGTAGAACGAGGCCCCAAACCTCTTTGGCAAAAATGTAGTCCATGAACAGGTGTTGGGCTGACTCTGAATTATTGTTGCATAACGCACATCTGTGCGGCCCCATTATATTCCTTTTCTCCAGATTATCTTCCATGAGAAGCTTGTTGTGCATCAGGGTCCAAAAGAAGAAGTTCACTTTTGGAATAGCTGCTTGATCCCAGACTCTTTTCCAGAAGGCCGGGGTTTGGCTGCTGTTTCTTGCAGTCTGTAAAGATCTATATCCTACCGCAGTGGTGTATCTTCCTGACTGACCCCATCCCCATCTGTCTTTCATGATTCTATTGACAGGGGCAGCTTCCTCGAGCAGATCTTCTAGCACGGATTGTTGCTGAGATAAGCGGGGTGGGACTCCATGGAAGTCCCAGCCTGCCCAGTCTCCACGCTGATCCCATTTCGAGAGGTCGTAAAGTTTGTTAACTCCTGCTCTCTCCAACCAGTCTCTGAGGTCTGTAATGTCAGCGTTTTCTGCCAAGGGTTGTCTCCCCATGATGCTGTCCTGCCACATTAAAGTGCGTTTTCCGTTGCTAGGGATTCTGTACACCGATTTTTTGAAAAATTTGTTGCTTTTGCAGCACAATTTCCAAACCTGTGTGCATTTTACAGGTCTATCGCTTTGGAGATTGCTAAGAGATTTATTTACCCCATACTTTGCGCGCAGAGTGGAACTCACCGTGTGCTCAGGATCACCAATCAACGTCCACAGGATCTTTCCTCCATGCATTAAATTGGCAAGAGAAGGGTCCCTGATTTGCAATCCTCCCTCTGTCGTGGGTTTTTTTACCACCTCCCAATTCACCAAGTGAAGTTTGTTTTCATTACCCTTCCCTCCCTGCCACAAGAAGTCTCTAAGTAGCTTAGAAATCTGCTTCGTCACAGATCGGGGAGCTAAGAGGAACGCTGCCTGGTAAATAGGAGGCGCCGACAGGATGGATTTAATAAGAATGACTTTTCCTCCTTTTGTTAACCAATATCCTCCCCACACAACGATTTTGGTTTTGATCTTGGATATGATGTCGCTCCATAACGTTCTTTTGTTGCCGCCTGAGATGATAGGGAGTCCCAGGTACTTGATCCTGTCCCATTTTTCGTGGCCTTTGAACCCAAGGATGGTGGCTATACCAGCAAGTTCTGACTAACTTAAATTCCAAATGTACACCTCACTTTTGTTCTCATTAACTAGAGCACCCGTTGATCTACAATAACTTCTGAGGACTGAATCGAATGCCTTAGCGATTCTGATGGAGGCGCCCCCGATTAGAAGCGAATCATCAGCGAAAAGTGCATGGTTTAAGGGTTCAACTCCAGCAGCTGGAATGAGGCCCGAAATATTGCCAGCAATCCTTTCAGCGATTAGCTTACGACTGAGAGTATGCCGCCATAATTATGTACAGGAATGGAGACAGAGGGCATCCCTGCCTGATGCCTCTCTGAGAATGGAAGAATCTGGTTGGACGACCATTAACTAAGGGGGCGACCCACGGTTTATCAATGCATGCCTTGATAATATGGACAAACTGAGGTGAAAAACCAAATGATAGAAGGACTCTACACAGGAAAGAGCGATTGACTCTGTCAAACGCGTTCGCCATGTCCAGTTTTATCAACATTCCTTTCTCATTCCGCTGTATGCTTGTGTGAAAAATCTCCTGCACTTGAATTACATTATCCTGTATATGCCTGCCTTCTACAAAACTGCCTTAGAAGTTGGTGATCAATTTTTTGAGCAGCGGCTTGATTCGATTCGCTAGGAGTTTTGCCAGAATTTTATAAGAAGCATTACACAACGATATTGGCCTGTATCTTGTGAATGTTTCAGGATTGGAATCTTTAGGAATTAGTGCCAGATAAGTGGAATTGGTTCCTCCACCAACCTTCGCCTTTTTCATGCACCCACTAATCATTTTAAGAAGGTCGTCTTTTATAATGTGCCAACAGGATTTATAAAAGTGGATTGTGAATCCATCTGGCCCGGGAGCCTTGTTTGCCTCCATGGACCAGATCACGTTGCTGATTTCTTCCTCTGTAGTAGGCTGACAGAGTAAATCATTGTCTTCTGGACTGATGAGAGGCGGGATATTGGAGAGGAGATCAACATCTTCCTCATCATTACTTTGAATTTCTTCTCGATATAAGTTCCTAAAATGGGATTCTGCAGCAGCTTTGACTTGATTGAACCCTTTGCAGACTTGGCCATCCTCTGTTTTTATTTCTGCTATGTGGTTCCTGGACAATCTAGCTCTGTATTGCCGATGAAAATAGGAGGTATTCCTGTCCCCAGCCTTCATCCAGAGACTTCTGGATTTGAGTCTCCAGTATTCTTCCTCCCTTCGAAAGGATTGGTGAGTGGAACGTTGAGATTTAATTTCTTTTTCCAACAACTCTGATGTGATATCTTTGCTTTTCATGGTTGTTTGCAAGATTTGCAGTGATTGCACTGCTGCTTTTCTTTGATCAGTAGGGGTAGAGGCTAGATTCTTTATCCAATCCTTCAGGGCTTGTTTAGTGACTTTCAGCTTTTGCTCCCATACATAGCTTGAAGATCCCGAGAAGGGCTTAGCCCAAGCTGATTTTACAGTCTCAAAGAAATCAACTCTCTCAATCCATAAAGGGCTGAAGCGAAACGGAATAGGGCCCAGATCCTCTTCTTCTTCCACTAGGAGCTGTATTGGCTTATGATCTGAAGTGAGTTTGGGCAAAATTTTGGTGGTGATAATCTTTTTGTTCATCATAATGGAGCTTTGCACCAGAAAGCGGTCTAAGCGGGCAAAGATATGTTCCGGTCCCACCCTGTTGTTGGTCCAAGTGTAAATGCCTTGAATGGGATTGAACTCTAAGAGATCCCATACCTGCATGATTTCCTCTACCTTAACCAGCATGGGATCTATGTTGTTGGAGCCTCCCCTCTTCTCTTTTTCTTTTATTACGATGTTAAGGTCCCCAGCTATGATAATATTGCTGGGTGAGGTCTCCTCTAAATAGGATGTGAGAGCGTTCCAACATTCTCGTTTTTCAACATAAGATTGAAAAGAGAGATGGAAAGCTTACTTGCGTTGTGCTTCAGTTCCGTGAAGATCCAGTGCCGAGTTTCAAAATGCTTGTTCAAGTGGAAGGTGTCTTCGTTCCAAAGAGTTGCCAACCCTCCAGAGGTTCCCCTTGCACTGACTGCTTTACCTGTTCTTTTGTTCCACTTAGTTCTACTGATCTCTAGAAGGGCCTCCCCTTCTATTTTGGTCTCCTGGAGCATGAGAATCTCTGAGGGGTCTATTTTCAGTAAATCCTTGACTGCTTCTATTTTAGAGGGGTTCCCCAGGCCTCTGCAGTTCCACGAGACCAGTTTCATTATTTACTTGAGGGGGGGTGGGATTGGGACCTCCCTTAGAAGGCCTTGGTCTGGTATTTCGGCCAATGGACATTTCTATTGTGGACTGCCTGCCTTGTGTTTTGTGCCTTTCTGCCTCCTCCTCCCTCTTTTCCTTATGGGATTTCCTTCCTGCTTTCTTCGAGGGGCGCTTGAAGGTTTCATCCTCTGAGGAGCCTGAACTTTCCTCTGGTTTTTTCTTGGTAATTTCTGCGTATGAAGGATTGGAGGGGATACCTTGATTACTTTCGATATGATGTGCTTCCCCTCCCCCTTTGCTTGAAGGTGTTGCTTCTGCCTGATCTCCATTCTCCTCGGTTAGTTTTGCTCGCTTGTTCTGAGCGTTTGCTGTCCCCTTTGAGGTAACATCTGTTTCTATTCCATTTCTGTCGCTGCTGGGACCTCCGATCAAATGGGCTTTACCTTTACCTTTTTTTGTGTTTACATTTTTCTGAACTAGAGTCCATGATTCCCCATTATTTTTGTCTACTTGTTCCTCGGCTTTCTTCTTGCAATGCTTTGCAAAGTGTCCATGCCCGTGACAATGTCTGCATTTAAACGGTAATTGCTCATAATCCAGCTCTTGGACATGCGTCCACCCAGCTACTGTGAGGTTGATTGCTTCCGGAAGACCCTCTTCTAAATCCACTTCTACACAAATGCGAGCACAGGAGTAATGATCCTTTCTTGTTGCTTGATCTATATATTTACCCAACGCGTTACCGATAATCTGAAGGGTTTTTTGATTCCAGCAATGGAGAGGAAGGTGAGGGAGCCTGACCCAAACCGGAACGACAGATGGAACGTCTTGAGTGGGGTCGAAGTCGGGGGTCCACTTTTTGAGGTAAAGACCATGAGGACCCATGAAGAATGGCCCGTTCCTGAAAACTAATCCCCTATCTTCCGGATTCTCGAAGACGAAAACGAAGAAGCCCTTTCCAACAAAGTAACTTTTGACTCCCTCTTTGATCAGAGGCCTCCAGTTTCTTTGAGTCCACTCTTCTACTGTTTTTGGAGAAGGCCAGAGGCCCATAAATTGACCTATTAGACCTCTCTCGGCCAGATTCAGAGCTGCTTTACAAATTTCTTCTTCAGGCAGAGCTACCGTAGGGATCGTTTCCATTTTCCTTACGAACTTTTGCTGGATCGCTGAGGGCGGACACTTTGGACCAACTGCAACCAAATTTCTGAAAGCGAGGACCTCTGGGGGCGGGTCAGGATCCCCGGGAGCCTCCATGGGCTAAGAGGGCGATGCAAATCGATCGAGCGGGCGTAATGTTCTCAGAGACTCGCTGGAGCGACCTGCGCGGGATGTGTTTAAAGAGAATTTGTTTTTCACAGCAGGGAGGTCATCAATATTTCAGCTAAGGATGTCGCTGGAGGTAAATTTGGGCTCTCTATCAATAACCAAATTTAAGTAGTGTCCATACTAACATATTAGTTATGTTTGTAATTATGTTCTTGGTTGTGGCCAAATTTTGGGATGTTATTAATGTCCTTAGCAACCTCTCTATTCACATCCTTGGTTGCATCCGAATCAAGAAATTATCATAATAAATATATAATTGAATTCGTAATGTATTCTTAACTCATAATTAGTGAATCCTCTATTTTGAATTGTGTTAGACTTTTAATAGTAATCTTAAAGTTATTGTTGATGTTCACCTTTACTTATATCTTACCACCATTTGATGATGTTAAGTAATAGAATAAGACCAATCAATACTCACATGAAGAATATTAGAAGTTGAGGTGTTTTGTAAGTCTTTCAACACATTTAACAACCTTTTTATCATTTCACCCCTAATAAGACTTTTCACTCCTTATTCCTGAACCCATATAACTCATAACACCCTATTGAGGAGGTTGGATTCCCAATTTTCAATAGTAGGGATTAAATCCAAGAATGAGACTCAATTAGACTATTCCCTGTTTGGTATGGAATAATCCTTCAGGTTAATGGTATGGCAACTGTTCGATGGGATTTAAAAGTTCTTTCCATTATTTTTATGTTTTATAGCTTTATATGAATTAATGGAGGAATTAAATCAGTCTAATGAGTTTGAATAAATATGTTATATAGGATAACCTATGGGAACAAGGAAACAACCAACAACTTTTGATTCTCTTAGAAGTAATTTCTCTAAAAACTAATTACTGCATGATAATATTCAAGAAAACATAAACTACTGGAAAGTTGAAAGAGATGAAAATTATGTTGATAAAATACCCAAAATTAATTCCAAAGGGCATTCCATATATGAATAACGAAAAATAGAAACTAAATAAGAAAGCAAGTATCCTTTCATTGAAAATACCCAGTAATTCATTCAACCATATAAGATAACTTAAAAATATTGAAATCCTTACTAGACACCTATAACATTCAATCGATAGTAGAATAATCCACAAACAAATTAACACACATAATCTTCAGTAAATAACGTTCTTTGGCTCCAAAAAAGAGTTTATGAATTGGCTAGAAATAGTTCACTGCTACAATTTGCATATCATTGCCTTAGAGTCAAAATACCCTTTCCTATGAGGCCAATTTTCTAATTTATAAGAAAAAATACATCTTAAAATAACACAAAGCAAAAAATAGAAAAAACATCCTCTAAGCTTGCATGTTTCTATGGTTCTGGACCACTTGGTGACTTAACATCTGCATGTTCAACATTATATCTTCCCCACTACTCAAATAATTCTTCACATAAGTTTAAGAGAGGGAAAGGATGTTGATCCATTCGTAATATGAGACTAGTACTCCCTTGTCTGAATCTCTCAATGTTGGTTTTAGTTCTTCCTTCAGGAAAAATATCATCTTGTAAGACCAACTCATATTTTTATGTTTATGGTATTG
The DNA here is from genome assembly GCA_009831015.1 of Picea engelmannii. Lineage (NCBI taxonomy): Eukaryota > Viridiplantae > Streptophyta > Pinopsida > Pinales > Pinaceae > Picea > Picea engelmannii. Next base: position 83,885 of record ML781579.1, read on the forward strand.
CATAAGTCAAAACAATTAAATTTCCAAAATTGGAATCTAATGCATAATTTCCAAGAATATGACATTCTAAGGATGAAGGTTCATTAGTTTCTTCAATATATGTTGCCACATGCTTCATATACGTTTCTCTGTCTATTTTGATATTGTTTGGTTTCCCATTCCATGGGAGCCATAGAAGTGACCAATCTGATGCAAAATAACCTTGTAACTTTTGCGACCAATCTCATCTAAGTAGAAGACCATATGCTTCTAGAATATCAATCACATCTGTTAGGTGATTTATATGTACTAAAAAATACACTAAACTACCCTCAATTAAATTGTCAACCCGGGGTAAGTAAATTTAGAGTTGTAGCAAAATATATGCCAAAGGTAAAAGGTTGGTAGGAGTATAATCTAACTAATGAAAGCAACTATCTAAGGCTAATCTACTCAAGAAAACCTATCTAATGAGCAAACCCTACTAAGCAAAATGAAACTAGGTAACCTAAGTACTTTTGGGCCAATGATCGATGGATAGTTCTTAAGAAAGCAAGTAAAACCCTATGTAAAACAAACTAGTTTAACGATAAGCAAAAGCAAACTACTAAGCATAATAAGCAAATGACAAAAACAAACTTCTTTAACTTGCCAATGTACATTCAGTGAGAAACTACCCTATGAAAGCAAATAAATAAACAAGTAAGAAAAATCACCTATCTAACCTATTAAAGCAAATAGACAAGTAAGCAAAGACACCTAACTAACCTACTAAAGCAAAAGACAAGTGAGCAAAGACAACTATCTATCCTACTAAAGCAAAGGGACATGTAAGCAAAGACTTCTCATTGAACAACTTTCTAGCCTAAGAGGCAAGTGAACTAAATGTGTAATGCAAAACTATTTCTAATGCGTGAAAGGAAATCTAAATGCTCAATGCAATGCATGAAAGGAAATCTATTCTATTGAAAGCAAAAAAGACTACCAACTAAGCTTATGAAAACAAGAAACTATCTTTTCTAATATACGAAAGCAAGAAACTATCTTTAATCTATGAAGCACTCAAACGTAATGCTGGTGGTTGTGTGAATTCCTTCGATGGTGATGGATGATATCTCGATGACACTTGACAACAAAGGACAATTCTAATGGTATAAGCTCAATACTAATTTCAATGGAAAAATGAAAGGTGTGAAGTAAACAGTCAAATGAAAACTTAGCCATGATAAAAGTAATGTTAAATACCCTGCATATTCATGTATAAACCATTAACAACATAATGAGATTTAATTGCATTTTAATCTATGAAAGGAAATTGCGTAAAGGAAAACTATGCTATGTCTATTCTAATCATTCAAGCTATGATGAATTAAAAACATAAATTAAACTATGATATCAAGAAGTAAATTGACAATTACATGAACCAATAATGAATCAAATGAAATCTATCTAAAACTGAAGTAATCAAACTAAGAACGAGAATTAAATCTATCCATCCATCAACATCCCTGTCAAATAAAACCCAAATTAAAACTATGTTCTGTTCTAATTAAAAATCTATTCTAAACTTGACTGTAAAATTGTAAAAGAAAGCAAGATTTAACATTTAACTGCATATGAGGGTTAGTAAAGAGAGAGAGACTTTTTAATTGCACACATAATTAGTAAAGAGACTTGCAAGCCTGTTCCTAGTCTATCAAATCAACACATACTATCACATATCATCATCTAACCTGCAAAAGAGAAGTAAAATAATGAGCTACAACAAACTAATTAATTAAATAAAAACATGTACATATAGGAAATAAGAAAGAGCAATTTATATTACGAAATGCGTAAATAAACATAAGAAAAATCACCAAAATGTTGGTGGCCCCCCCAGCAAGTCATGGCTACCTTCTACAAGCACACCACAAACTTCAACAGGCAGAATTCACCATGAAAGTTAAAAACGCAGTTCTGGCAATGTGAAAAATAAAAAACAGAGTACAACGAGTTTATCTCCAATCTTATGGCTCTTCTACTTGCTTAACAATCTAATGACCATCCTGGTAGTATTTATAGGTTTACAAACCAAGTGGTCGACCAAAGGAGGGTCGAAGCACCTCTAAATTCGAAAAAATACAATAAATGCAGCCATAACTAACAAAACAGAGGAAGCCAATAATCGCCCTCTTTGGACAACTGGAATCGAGTTGTCTTGATCTTAGTAGTTGGAGGGGGCGATGATAAACAAAACCCACGTGCTCGATTTGTCCATCACTGGCCGCCAATACCATAACCGCCAACTCACCTTGCGTTTTTGTGCAATACTAGGTGCTGGAACGAGTGCCAAATCGGGTACCAGAATGAGTGATGGAGCAAGTACCGGATCAAGTGCCGGAACTGGAAACATGGTGTGTTTTGCCCTGTAATAGCAGAAAAACACGAATTAACTCTTGGAAGCATAAAAACATGATAAATTAAACTTGATTTAATCATAAAACACGAATTACACGTACCTTATGCCGATTATACTATTTTATCATAAAATTCTTCAAAAAGCTCCTTTGAAAGATGAAAAACACATATGTACATCTGGAAAAAAGCGTATAATAACGTCATGAAAATGATCATATCTCGGGCCCAACATTACCCCCACACTTATGATTTTGCAGGTCCCACTGCAAACAAAAAGAAGTTCCCCTCAGAACTAGGCTTGCTGAGGAGGGTCGGCTTTAGAAGACTCTCCTTCTTTCTATGTAGGCTTAGCCTTGTGCCTCTTGTGTTGCTTTAATTGTTCTCTAAGTCTGCGGTTAGATTGGGTCATCCGATCGACCAACCATTGAAGGGAGTTAACTTTTGCCCGAAGGACTTCATTATCATGATGAAGGTGTGCATCTATTGTCTTCCTCTCTTTCAATTGTTGGAGAAGCTGATGGTTTTCATTTTGTAACTCCTCTATAGTTGGGGCAAAATCAATGATCTCTGAAGAAGGCTTAGGTCCTTTGAGAGATGTGGACAACTTATCAATTTTAGGATCTAGAGTAGGCATGGGTGAAGTAGGAGTGATGGGAGATCAGAAAGGCAAGGTAGGTTCTGATTTTGTTTTCCTTAGTGGCTCTAATCCATCTACAGAGACTTCCCTAAGTTTCTTATGAGGGCTCTCAAGGTCGGAGGATACTTGGATAGGATCCAAAGCAGGTGGAGGTTTTTCATAAGGCTTGGTTCTTATGTTCCGGGTACTCTTCCGAAAGGGTCCCTTAACAAATCGGTTGGCTCCCCACTTGTTTGTGGGAATGATGGGAAATTCTTGCTGCATTAGTTCTTGGGGCTTCTTAGGTGTAGGATCAAGAGAAAACGAAGGCATTGGGGGGTCAACAATAGGCTTCTTTTCGTCTTTTTTCTTGGTCTTTTCCCCCGATGAAGAAGTAGGAATATCAACAAGCTTTTGGTATTGTTTCGGCAAAGAGAGGGTTTGTGCAATGGAGTTTGGAGTTCTTGGAGAGTGAGGCTTGGATGGAGAGATAATTTTTAGGCTAAGTGGCTTTCTGTTGGTCTTAACTGTCAAGTGGGGGTTTGCAAATTGGTAGATAAAGGCATCCCAACTTTGCCCCTGTTTCTCTAGTTCAGTAAGAACAAGGAGTTTGATCAAACCGTTGTGGAAGAGACTATTGTGGGGGTTAGTCACATTTTTCCTCACTTGAGAGGACATCTTCTCCAAGCTTTTGAGAAAATAAAAGGGAAATTTCAAGGGTTTGTTGAATAGAAAATGAGCCATCAATCTAAAGTGACAAGCTTTGAAGGTGGAGTATCTACCTTCACATGTAATTAACCTTGTGATGATGATGAGGGGATTGAAAAATTATAGCTTTATCCACTCCTTAGCATACCCTTTCGCTCCTGAAATGCTCTCGAATTCGGGCTTAAACACCCTATTGTAACTTGAGTGCGACAATTGATGATTCTTGAACCATCTATCTCCCATTCTTGGGAGCTTTGTTATAGCAGAAATGGATTCTTCTGTGACTTGAAAGATAAGAGACCCTACATGTGTTGTCTTACCATCAAAACCAACTGCAAATTGCATAGAGAGGTCATCATCATGGCCCTGCAAGCTAGACAGAAATGGCCCCTAGCCAGCACGCAAAAACACTTATCTGCATTGTGCAAATTACGGAATGGCAAACAAGTCCACATAGGAGGAGGGTTCGTATCTCCTAGACATTGTGACAGAGGTTAAATTCACCAAGCAAGGGAAAAAACGAGCCAAGAAATGACACAGATTTAGCATAGGCCTAATTCATTTTTTTGGACAGAGGACGAGATGGCAGAGGTTGGGCGCGATTCCTTAACGCCGGGCAAATAAAATGGCAAGGGAAAATGAAATAATAGAGTGACTAGCCCGATTTTGGATGCTCTTATGGTGGATTACATTGCCCACATGTGCGTGCGAGTTGCCATGTGTGAAGAATTCAAATTCAAAGGCTCGACTTGGAGCAATGTACTGGTGCGTAATTAGATCAATGTCCAAGTCTTTTGACTTGGACATTTGATCATAACCATATGAGGCATCTTTTAATCAATGTCTGTAACCAATGTAATTGAATATAATTGAATTATGGTTACCTAGAATCTAGGACAGTTACTGGTATGCAATTCAATGGCACTTCAAACGACACTTCAAACGACATCTCATCCGGCACCTCATCCGACACTTCATCCGGTACCCCTGTGTTAAGTGCATTTTCGCCTCTTATAATGGACAGTCTACAACTTTGAAGTGTTTTTGACAACCATAGTGGTTAATGAGCAGAGGCAGAGTGCTCCATGCTCACTCGTTCTTCTTGCATATGACATATAGTGTCAAAACCTATAATGAACGGGTTATAGAAAGCATAAAACATGTATTGTCAAACCTACAGTATGTAGCTTGTAATGGAAGATAACCAATAAAGAGTGGTATGTTAAATAACCAATGTTAAGCATGAGTTCAGTAATGTATAGCACACAGGAGTTAAGCATTTAAAAATAACATGACTATCAATGTAATAACCTGTATCATGGTAATAATACAAAAATTCTTGCAAAGACTCTTTTCTCTAGGCAATGATCATTTGTCAGCTCATGAACCCCTTCCCCACACCTAAGTATTGTGACACCTCACAATCAAAAGTATAGGAAACTAGTTAGTATCCCCCAATAGCTGAAGATTTACAGTATGTCAAGTGTAAAGATGAAATTTCACAGATTGGTCTAACGAGATAGTTATGAGATGGCCCCACCTATAGGATAAGAGATCCTATATATAGATAAGAAGAGGTAGGCAATAGAGTTTCAAGATAGTCTTAGAGTCATTTCCCAATGGCAAGTTGATGATATTCATTAACCTTAGCTAAATCACACATACTTCATGTCAGCTTTGTCTGCAAGTAATTCCGTACATCAGGACAAGTTTACATTTATTATTTATTTTTGTCAGATTACCATCCTCGCTAGGTAGAGTGCCCCGCTGCCAGCAAGCCTGTTCAGTACTCCAACGGGTTTACCTAGTCATACCACAAGCCAGTACCCGCTGCTAGCAGACCTATTCAGTATCCCGATGGGTTAGCCCCTTAAACCCTCAGAGACTAGCCCTCCATCCTTTAATATTTTAGTATAAGATTGCTTATGCAAGAAGATGGGGGAACAACGCTGAAACAACTTTTTCTTTTCAATTAGGATGGTATTTATGTTAGAGGATGAATTTCCGTTATATTATTAGTGGTTGTCCTGATGTAAGGGGTACTTAAGCGGATGTGGCCTATCTAACGATATGATATAATCAAACTATTTAGTGTGTAGTGGATGGTACCATCGAGAAAGAACATAAAGGTATCTCTAGGCTCAAATCACTTTCTTCTTTTGTAATTATTATGATGTTTCCATGACTAATTGCTAATGATACCTCCCTATTACTCTTTGATAAAGACACTTGACTTACTTACTCAGGTTTCTTGGAAAAATTGTACGAGAGACCTCTAGGCTTGATAGTTATGGTATCACTTCCTTATACAATGGTGAAGAGTTTCAAGAGCAATTGCTTTAGAATGCCTTAAAAATGATAATTTTTCAAAAACACGGCTAATTACAGTAAGTCACTATGCATTTGATGCTTTAGCAGACACAAAATTCAAGTATAACAATGTTGTGAAGAAAGATCTTGAAACTGTGTACTCCTGGTGAAATAAATACTTACAAAAACCTCTTAGAATTGCCTTATTAACAAAAACTATTTACATATATACAGTAGGAAATCTTAAAAAAAAAAAATTCAAGAACAAGGGGGGGCTTCTCCATCTACTAAGGCCAATGCCTTGTCAGCTGACATGACCTGTAGAAAATCCTCTCTGGAAATGGGCTTATGATAAAATTTAAGTCGGTGTCCGTTTACCACAAAGGAGACTTGTCCATCGTCAATTGTTTTAATTTTTACAACTCCATTTTCATATACAGTGTCTACCTCATAAGGGCCCAACCAACGGGTGGTAAGTTTTCCTTTGAAGGTTTTGAACCGCGGATCAAACAATAGGGCCCAATCACCAGGTTGGAAGTGTTTCTTTTTAATAAACTTGTCATGCCACTTGCTCCTCTAGTTTTGGACTAATATCGTCCGTTGGATGGCATCTTGCCTGATTTCATCCAACTCATTCAACTGTAGGGATCGTTTCTTCTAAGCCTCATCCAGGTTCAATCCTAATTTTGCGGCAATACAAAAGGTCCTTACTTGGAATTCTATTGCTAAAAGTACTTGTTTCCCGTACACTAGCTCATAAGGGGTATGCCTAGTGGTATTTCTCCAGGTAGTTCGGTATGCCCACAAAGCCTCTGGGATCCTATCAGCCCAATCTCGGTGATGTAACTGAATAGTATTGGTCAAGATGGCTTCCATAACTTTGTTTGTGGATTCTACCTGACCATTGGCTTGCGAGTGGTATGGAGAAGATTTACAATGTTTAATCCCATATTTCTCTGTTAGCTCTTTCATCAGCTTGGAAGTGAATTGAGTGCCTTGGTCGGTAACAATTTCACGAGGGACATCGAAGTGGGTAAAGATGTCTTCATAGATGAATTCAACAACATACTTCTCTGTGGCCCTAAATAGGGCTTTTGCCTCTACCCATTTGGTGACATAGTCCGTACAAACCAAGATATAGTTCTTCCTACGGGACATGGGTGAAATTGGTCCTACAAAGTCGAGGGCCCGTTTTTTGAAGGGTTCTATCATATCTTGGGCATGTAAAGGCATTTTGTCAGCTGACGTAGGTCTACCTATCCTTTGGCAACTATCAGAACTTCTCACATACTTGGCAACATCTTTGAAAATGCTAGGCCAATAGTAACCTAAATGTAACACCTTATATGTTGTACGTTTGTCAGAGAAATGGCCACCATATGGTACATCATGACAACTTCGTAGTATTTCAGGTACCTCGTCCTCTCAGACACATCTACGAATAATCAAATCATGACTTGTGTGAAAAAGATCATGACCAACCCAAGAGTAATTAGCACTCTGTGTAATAATTTTCCGCTTTTCATGAGGTGACAAATGAGATGGTAACTTCCTATTGGCCAAATAGTTTTCCATATCCACAAACCATGGGGTATTGGCAGAGAGGGAAAAGAGGTGCTCGTCTGGGAAAATATCATCTATAGGGGTATCATCATCCTCATTCTTTATTTGGAAAAGAAAGTCAGCTACTACATTATCCTTTCTAGGTCAGTCAAGCACAGTGATATTAAATTCTTGTAATAACAAAAGCCACTTAGTCACTCGACCATTAGTTATAGGTTTATTCATGAGGAATCTAATGGCGGAATGGTCGGTGTGTACAAATACTTCATAACCTGTAATGTAATGAAGAAATTTGTTAATAGCATGAACAACTACCAAGAATTCCTTCTCGGTGACTGTGTAATTCAACTCGGTAGGGGACAAGTTCTTTCTTATAAAATAAATGGCATAGGACTGCTGGTCCTCTTTCTTCCCTAATACCCCTTTGATTGCAGTGTCAGAGGCATCAGTGGATATATGAAATGGGAGAGTCCAATTGGGACCTCTAAGAATTGGTGCCACAGACAGTTTGGCTTTCAGGGTTTCAAAGGCAGTTTGGAACTGCTCAGTCCAAACAAAATCAACATCTTTTATCAATAATCCAAACATAGGTGCAACAATCTTTGTAAAATTTTCAATAAACCGCCAGTAATATCCTTCATGTCCAAGAAATCTTCTCACCTCTTTTTGAGTCTTGGGAGATGGAAGTCTAATAATGACCTCAATATTTGTAGGATCGACTTTTATTCCTTTAGATGAAACATGATGTCCTAGAACCACTCCTTCAGTTAACAACATTTTGCATTTTTCATGACTTAGGGATAGGTTCATTTCCTGGAATTTGATGAGGACTTTTTCTAAGTTTTCTAAGGCTTCCTGATAATTGTGGCCATAAACTGTGAAGTCATCCATATAGACCTCCACACAATCATGAATAAGATCGGAAAATATCCCTAATATTGCTCGTTGAAAAGTGGCAGGGGCATTACACAATCCAAATGGTAAGACCCTATAGGCATAGGTTCCCCAAGGACAGGTAAAGGTAGCCTTGTCCTAGTCCTCGGGTGCTGTAAGAATATGGTTGTACTCACTGTACCCATCTAGAAAGGAGAAATACTTCTTTCCATACAAGGTATCTAGAACTTGGTCAATGAAAGGAAGAAGAAAGTAGTCTTTCAGAGTGGCCTTATTGAGTTCCCAGAAATCAACACAAATTATCCATTTCCTGGTCAATTTCTTTGGAACCACTACAAGAGGGGATACCCACTTACTATCAGAGATGGGATAGATAAATCCAACATTTAACAACTTTTGGATTTCCTCCTTGACTATGTCTTTGAGTGTTGGGTTCATCCTTCGTTGGGGTTGCCTAACAGGTGTTACTCCCCCCTGGGTGTATATATGATGGATGTATGTGTCAGGGTGTATACCCTTCATGTCAATGTATTCCCAGGCAAATTCTCCTAATTTTTCTTTAAGGATATCTACTAACTGTTTTTGTTGGTCTGCATCTAGCCCAGAGTTTATATGTAAAACTTTCCCTGTACTAATCTCACAGGACATAGTATAAGACATGGCCGACTCGTTGATTTCGAAAATAAAAGATGTCGAAAACAAAATGGATGGATCTAATTGTTCTTGAAATTCTTCTCCAAACATGTATGCAAATTGGGGAAAACACTGTGGAAAATCCACACATGTAATAGTAGAAATGAATTGGTTTAGCACATTTTCTGGTGTATGCTCCTGAAGTGCCCTTGCATGGTCACTAGGAAATACAAGTTCTTCCTAGTCTTCGTTCTCGTATGGACATTCAAGCCACCATATATTTTCCATAATAGGTTGAGCTGGAGGGTAAATGTTGAGATTTTGGACAGAGAGACCATTTGAGATGGTCATTTCTCCTTCTCTAAAACCAATAAATGCATTGGCTGTGGCTAGCCAAGGTCTTCCCAAAATAACGGGATGGCCTCGGGCAGGATCCTTTGAATGAATGACAAGAAAATATATTGGCTACTCCCATGAGGCTAAAGTAACCATGACATCATCTAAAATCCCTTCAGGTATAACCTTAGTCTTATCTGCTAATTCCAAAATGGTTGGGGTAGGCCGAAGAAGAGGTTGTAACTGTAATTGTTCCAAGGTAGTAGCGGTCATAACATTGATGGATGCCCCTAGGTCTATGAGAATGTTTTTGATAGAGACCTCCTTAATGGTTATGGTCACTACAGGGTTTCCTGGATTCCCATACTTTGCTAGCTTTGGCTGCTCTGATATGTACTCAGAGAGTCCTCCTACCAAATGTACTGTAGGGGGGTCCTTTTCCTTCCTACCTGGATTCTTAATACACAATTCTTTGACTACCTTATTATAGATTGGAATGTATTTAATGGCTTGAAGCAAGGGAATATTGACACAAATATTTTTCAACTCATTCAAAATGTCAAATTCTGGTCAGGTGGTAGGTTTCTCGATTACCAATCGGTCTGGATAAGGAGGGACCTTCATAATTTGTGAAGGTTCATTTTGGGGAAGCTTGGGTTCTTGATTCTTCAGGATAATAACATCTTCCCACCTAGTGTCATCTGTGGGTTGTTGGGTGGTTTCTTCTTCTTTTTCTTCCTGGATGACTACTGAAGGTCTCTGCCTATCTAGAACTTTTCCCGATCTTAGTTGAATTTCCTGTAATGGAATAGGAGTAATGACATATGTTGGGAAGGCCTGTATCTCAACATTGTTAAGAGGTTGAGGGGGCTTATTATTAGGATTCAGCACTGGCTATGACGATAATAGTGTCGGTTTCGAGGAGCTTGCATTTTGAAATTGTAGCAGTTACTTTTGTGGGATAGGAGGTAAAGGTGGTGGAACAAAACCTGGCAGAATCTACAGAGTGTTTGATGAGAACTGCGAATAAGGATGGTTGTACATAGGGATAGGTGGAGCTTGAGGGTTTCCTTGGTTGTGTCCTCCCCTCCATCCTTGAATCCAAGGATGTTGGTACTGAGTAGACCAGTTTTTCCAACCTGGTGAGTTCCACTGTTGTTGTTGATAATAGGGTGGAACTTGGGATTGTAGATCCGGGTATGTGGGTTGATTCCTAGGCTTCCACGACCTCCTAGGTGCATAAGAAGACTCCCCATGGTATCCACTCCTATATATGGCTAATAAATCAGGCAATGATGGAGATTTTTCAGTCATATGGTCTTTTGTACAGAAGCCACAAACTGGAATGTTATCTAGTGGGCACTCCCTTGAGGAATGCTTCCTCCTGCATCTTGGGTAATATATGCTCATTGCTGCATTTTCCTCCTCCTGTTTCTTTTTGAGTTTAAGGGTATCCAACTGAGAACCTATTTTTCTTAAGATGTCAGTCTTAAAGTTTTCTAAAAGGTTCCTTATCTCTTCTCTTGTGATACCACCTGAACTAACTAGTTTTAATCTTCTATTGTAAGGGTCCCGAACATTCTTTCATGTTTTGGCTCTACTCCTTGAGTAGTTTTTACACATTTCACATATTTCAGAAAATGGTTTATGATAAATATCACCTGATTCCATTAGGTTAAGCATCTCTAAATATTCTTCTGAAATTCCCTTAAGGAAAAGAGCCTTAACCGCATCCTCTGGGAGGTCATGGTATTTTGACTTCTAGGAGATATAACCAAATCTTTCCATATAGTCTTCAAGGGTCTCGTCTTCTAACTGTTGGAATTTAAAGATGTCATTATGAGACTCTTTGGTATTGAAATAGTCTTGGTACTTCTTAAGAAAGATGTCTTTCATGGATTCCCAAGACCTAATACTGGATTCTCCCAACCCCATGAACCATCTTAATGTAGAGTCTTTGAGGGTGGCAGGAAAGAGTTTTAATTTCTGGGCATCTTGCACATAGTTGTAGCTCCTGCACAAGATGTCAAATTCAAATAGGAAGGTGTTTAGATCTTCACTATTTTTACAATAAAAGGTAGGCAGTGCTGAGAGAGGAATCACTAGTACATATTGTAAAAATTCCGACGTTTTATTTGTGGCGTTATGGACAAAATTGTCCATATTGTCGCAAAATAGAGGAAATTTATAAAAAAAAAAATCATGTTGCCCGATAACGTCGGTCTTGCCACGTTGACGTCTCTCTTGCCACGTTAACGTCTCTCTTGCCACATTAACGTCTCTCTTGCCATGTTTTCCACTGGAACGTCTCTCTTGCCACGTTTGTGAAGATATATGTCGCAATTGCGACGTTTTGGAAACTAGGTTTTCCCCTCCAACGATCACCTTAGTATGTTCACCAAGTCAAAATACCAACGGTCACTTAGGACTTTTTTCCGTCGGAATTGCGATGTTACAAAATCTATAAATATGTTGCATTTGACGGATGTTGCGACAAGTTTTCTATAATAACGACGCTTCAAAAAGGGTTTGCGGGTCTTCTCGGCGAACAAAAAATAGATATTTGTTTCAGTATAAGTCCGTGGGGAAGAATGTCAAAAAACATTAGAGCTGAATGGGTTTAGTGTCATTCAACATGCCATCTTCAAAATCTTACTTCTTGATCTTGTTTGCATCATAACGTTTCACCATAATATTGATCATTTCTCATTTAAATATTTTACAAAGCATGTTCTTCTCTAGTCTCTCCAATTCTTCCAATCATTTTTTAAAATATTTTGTTGTCTATATCCTTTATGTTACTTCTATTTACAAGGATAACACCTAGTTTTCTATCGACATTATTGCTTATTTGTCAAAGGTTTTTACATTTATCATTTCTTCCATGTTGTCCTATATTCCGAGAGAATAACATCAAGTCAATTATTGTAGTCTAATCTCTTCAAGTCACATATTTTGTGAGTATGGATGCAAATACCTTGTTCATACTATTTGTTAGGACATTTTCGCTAGGGTAGTATGGAATACTCTTCTAATCAAAAACCTTAAATATCCGATCAACCATTTATAAGTGTTTGCAAAGAAGTGGGCCCCTGGATCAAAAGATGTATGTACCAGACATCCATAGTGACATAATATCTTTTCAAAAGAGAATTTGTAGCTTCTTCGTGAATAGATCTATCAATCCAACAACCTGAATGCCTACTCACTTCGTGAATAGATCTATGCCCATAATTACATATTGAAAGTGTCTTCTTCTTTTCTAGTACAAAAGGTCCAATAAAATAGATT
>ML781579.1:125581-177910 GCA_009831015.1 Picea engelmannii
TGAAGGATCTGTTAGACGTGTATGAACTTAATGCCAGTTCATTCACCATATTGGGTCTTTTTATCTCTTAGACACTCTCGAAAGAAAAAACCCAACTTTTAGTGCGAGGGAAAGCCTAAGGAAACTATTAAGTGGGTCACTAGATGACACCTATATGACTTACTCCTCCTTTGGGCCTGGAATGACTATTAGGTCTTGATATTGATATTGTATTTTTTTTTTAAATACCTACACAAAGGTGGCAATTGTGATGTCTTTCACTCTCTTCCCATCGCTATTTCCATGTCCAAGATGTCTCTCTTTCCACCTCCAAGATTGTCGCTCCCATAGCAACCATGTCGGAGCTAGTATCTCCAGGCCATCGCTGTTGCCACCTGATGGATGTCGTTCTTGCCACGTCCAAGAGTGTCGCTCCCATAGAAACCATGTCGGAGCTAATACCTCGTCCCATCGGTCTTGCCACCTTCAGAATGTCTCTCTTGCCACCTCTGAAACGTCTCTCTTGCCACCTTTGAAACGTCTCTCTTGCCACGTCTAAAACGTCTCTCTTGCCACCTTTGAAACGTCTCTCTTGCCACATCTGAAACGTCTCACTTGCCACGTTTGAAATGTTGGTCTTGTCACGTTTGAAACGTCTCACTTGCCACATTTGAAACGTCGGTCTTGCCACATTTGAAACGTCCCGTTTGCCACGTTTGACACGTCAGTATTGCCACGTTTGAAATGTCCCTACACGTCGGTCTTACGATGTCAATATGGGGCTGGAAAATCCAATTTATGATGACACGTGGCGTCATATAACGTCGCAATACCGACAAAAACTAGGTCGTCGGAAACATGACGTCCTGTGAAACGACGTTTGAGGGGGTACGAGGTTTGTCGGTCTTCCGAAAATAGAAAGTGGCAATTGCGTCGAACGCGCCGTTGGAATTTGACCCAAATGCACTAGTGAATAGTATTCATGTTGACATTTGGAGTGGTGTCTAAAATTGGAAATCCAAAGGTAGTTTCGGTTTGGTTTCCAGTTTCTTATTCCTCCCCGTGTCTTACATTGTTATGGTCCTCCTGATCACCCATATTGGCTTGGTTTCCAAAAAGAGAGTACTTAAGTGGTTTAATATTTGATGAGAACAAAGTTTCTCTTTGATGAAAAGGTCTTTCTACTGATTGGATGTCTAGGACTCTACTCGAGCCAGTTGAGATTATCAGTGCCAAAGTTTCTATGTCAATTTGAGAGATAATTACATTGGATGAGCTAACAAAAAAAAGATTCACCTGTTCTGGGTCTATGATATCCTTAAAATTAGAGTCCCCTGGTGGTGGTGTAAAAGAAAATGTTGTATTGTTTGGTTCTGTGGAAGACTCGAGTGGTCTTGCCTCCTGTCCTAGTATGATTGATGCTTCAATTTCTTTTTCTATATTGCTCCCTGTGTTAGTCTTCTCATAGACTATTTTAGCTCTTTGGGTTGAGCTAGCTCCTGCTTTTCGGTATCGGTCTACGGATTTTATAAGAGGAACGTCCCTTCCCCCAAAGGGATCGGAAGGAACCTTGGTTGAAAGGTCTGATTTTGATTTAATGTATCTACCTTGTGGGTCTCTAGGCCTATTCATGAAAGAAAGAAAAAACAAAAACAAAAAGCTAGCATTTGATTCCTAGGTCTATTCATGAAAGAAAACAAAAAGAAAAACTACTATTGGGTTTGGGGGAACCTGCTATAACAGATGCACAGGTTCTTACCTTTCGTCTTAAAGTTCCCCCGGCACCAAACTAATGATAAGCTCTAAGGATGATCTAATTCCTAATTACTTCTTACTTTAAGACAACTCCCAGGAAATGGCGTCAAAATGTTAGGTTATTTATATGTACTAAAAAAAGACACTAAACTACCCTCAATTAAATTGTCAACCTGGGGTAAGTAAACTTAGAGTTGTAGCAAAATATATGTCAAAGGTAAAAGGTTGGTAGGAGTATAATCTGACTAATGAAAGAAACTATCTAAGGCTAATCTACTCAAGCAAGCCTATCTAATGAGCAAACCGTACTAAGCAAAATGAAACTAGGTAACCTAAGTACTTTTGGGCCAAGGATCGATGGATAGTTCCTAAGAAAGCAAGTAAAACCCTATGTAAAGAAAACTAGTTTAACGATAAGCAAAAGCAAACTACTAAGCATAATAAGCAAATGACAAAAGAAAACTTCTTTAACTTGCCAACCTACATTCAATGAGAAACTACCCTATGAAAGAAAATAAATAAACAAGTAAGCAAAAACACATATCTAACCTATTAAAGAAAATAGACAAGTAAGCAAAGGCACCTAACTAACCTACTAAAGCAAAAGACAAGTGAGCAAAGACAACTATCTATCCTACTAAAGCAAAGGTACAGGTAAGCAAAGACTTCTCATTGAACAACTATCTAGCCTAAGAGGCAAGTGAACTAAATGCCTAATGCAAAACTATTTCTAATGCATGAAAGGAAATCTAAATGCTCAATGCAATGCATGAAAGGAAATCTATTCTATTGAAAGAAAAAAAGACTACCAACTAAGCTTATGAAAACACAAAACTATCTTTTCTAATCTACGAAAGCAAGAAACTATCTTTAATCTATGAAACACTCAAATGTAATGCTGGTGGTTGTGTGAATGCCTTCGGTGGTGACAGATGATATCTCGATGACACTTGACAACAAATGACATTTCTAATGGTATAAGATCAATACTAATTTCAATGGCAAAATGAAAGGTGTGAAGTAAACAGTCCAATGAAAACTTAGATATGATAAAAGTAATGTTAAATACCCTGCATATTCATGTATAAACCATCAACAACATAATGAAATTTAATTTCATTTTAATCTATGAAAGGAAATTGCGTAAAGGAAAACTATGCTATGTCTATTCTAATCATTCAAGCTATGATGAATTAAAAACATAAATTAAACTATGATATCAAGAAGTAAATTGACAATTACATGAGCCAATAATGAAGAAAATGAAATCTATCTAAAACTGAAGTAAGCAAACTAAGAATGAGAATTAAATCTATCCATCCATCAACATCCCTGTCAAATAAAACCCAAATTAAAACTATGTTATGTTCTAATTAAAAATCTATTCTAAACTTGACTGTAAAATTGTAAAACAAAGCAAGATTTAACATTTAACTGCATATGAGGGTTAGTAAACAGAGAGAGACTTTTTAATTGCACACGGAATTAGTAAAGAGATTTTCAAGCCTGTTCCTAGTCTATCAAATCAACACATACTATCACATATCATCATCTAACCTGGAAAATAGAATTAAAACAGTGAGCTACAACAAACTAATTAATTAAATAAAAACATGTACATATAGGAAATAAGAAAGAGAAATTTATATTACGAAATGAGTAAATAAACATAAGAACAATCACTAGATTGCTGGTGGCCCCCCCAGCAAGTCATGTCTACCTTCTACAAGCACACCACGAACTTCAACAGGCCGAATTCACCATGAAAGTTAAAAACGCAGTTCTGGCACTATTCTGGCAATGTGAAAAATAAAAAACAGAGTACAACGAGTTTATCTCGAATCTGATGGCTCTTCTACTTGCTTAACAATCTAATGACCATCCTGGTAGTATTTATAGGTTTAGAAACCAAGTGGTCGACCACAGGAGGGCCGAACCACCTCTAAATTCAGAAAAATACAATAAATGCGGCCATAACTAACAAAACAGAGGAAGCCAATAATCGCCCTTTTTGGACAACTGAAATCGAGTTGTCTTGAGCTTAGTAGCTGGAGGGGGTGATGATAAACAAAACCCATGTGCTCAATTTGTCCATCACTGGCCGCCAATACCATAACTGCCAACTCGCCTTGCATTTTTGTGCAATACTGGGTGTTGGAACGAGTGTCGGATCGGGTACTGGAACGAGTGCCGGATCAAGTGCCAGAACTGGAAATATCGTGCGTTTTTCCCTATAACAATAGAAAAACACGAATTAACTCTTGGAATCATAAAACCATGATAAATTAAACTTGATTTAATCATAAAACACGAATTACATGTACCTTATGCCGATTATACCATTTTATCATAAAATTATTCAAAAAGCTCCTTTGAAAGATGAAAAACACATATGTACATATGGAAAAAAGTGTATAATAACGTCATGAAAATGATCATATCTCGGGCCCAACAACAACTATGTCTATAACTTGATGAACTTTGGGATTAGATGCTACTATGATTAGTACATCCTTTAATTCACCAATTACTTTTACCTCAAATCTATCCAGTTGAATAATGTGAGTTGAATATTTTGTTGGGGTCGCATTCAAATTTTTACACACAGAGTATGGCATAACATTCGAAGAAGATCCTGAATCAACTAAACAATTATGAGCATTCTGGTTGAACATTTCAAAGGTTAGGAAAAATGGAGGGGTCAAGGACTTGGACCTTTTTCAAATAAATGTGGCATTCACCACTTCTTTCTATGCATTATTTCCCACTATTTTACTCACAGGTTTAGTAGAAGTAGAAAGCATATTTTCATCTTTCAGAGAATTCAACAGAAGCTTACGTTGTTACAAAATCTTACAAATATCAAGAATAGAAATATTCTATTTAATTTCCTTAAGATCCTCCAAAAAATTATATTCCATAGGTTTAGATTCAACAATTTCACCTTTAGGCAAGTCATAAAACATAGGGTTAGGTCTTTTTTAGGATTGATAGTCCAGGTTTTCTTTACAATAGGAGTTTGAGAAACAATATGTTGTAATTGGGTGGGAGGCCCTTACTTTTAGTTTGCACTGCTAAAATTTCCGCCATCACTTCATCATCTTTGGTAAAATTTACCTTGGGTAACATATCCCACAAAACCATAGCTATCTCGTGAGTGTTGAAATAATGTAACTGTAAAGTGTATTCTTATTATTATTTGATATATTATTCATTGGATCAATCCCCATTGTGGATTGATCATGTCGGCTATTGTAAAAGGACCAAATCCCCTTTTGCGGATTGGTCATAATGTAATTGTAAAAGGCAAAAGAAGAAGTCGGCCCCAGAATATATCAAAGAGGCCCCAAAATATAATAAAGGTGGTTATAACCACCCAGAAGAAGAAGTTGGCCCTGCCAGTGAAAGGACACTCCCACACGTGCCAGTCTTGTATAAATAAGGAGGCTAGCGCCTCACTTAGACACACACCTCACTTGCTCATTGAGAGACAAGTTTCGGAAGTGCAGTTGTAGAAGAGAGAGAGAGAGTGGTGCATCTTTGGGATATGATCTTCTGTATTGGCTTAAGTTATCTCTTGGCATTATATTGGCTATCTATAATAAGGAAGTTTTGCTGGGTTTTCTTCCCGTAGAGGGTTTCCCAGGATAAATGCTATGTCTCTTGTGATTGTGTATTTCTCAGTGATCTTGTATTATGCTATTGTTATCTATTGAAATTCAAAGAACTATAATAATGGCTTAAACATTAACATGGTATCAGAGCCAAGATGAAGAAAGCATCTTTCACAAGAGTGAAAAACGTCACTGTTGTCATACATGCAAATTAGGGCTTTTTGATGGTGAAGATTTTCAGCCCTAAAACCACCTAGAAAAGTGCGCCCTCCCCCAAGGATTACTTTGGCACTCTCAGCGCACCTTTTCAATGGCTAGATCTCCCAAAAAGTGAAACCCTAGTTTCACAAAGTACCAGAAGTACCAGAAAACCAGTGTACCAGAAGTACCAGAAGTACCAGAGTACTAGAAAACCAGAAGCACCCATCCAGAAATCCATGGATCAATTTTGGAGGAGAAAAAGTTGGATTTTCTCATATCCAAACACACCAAGCTACTCACCTCAGCCAAGCGCACCTCCTGGTAAGTTCAGAATTTGATTTTGAGCATTTTCATTTTTCGGTCATTTTCCTAGCTCCAGGTGAAATATGTCTACAAGCACTAAGCTTGTTGACAATATGGAAGGTGTGGAAAACTTCCGTTCCTAGAAGTATAGGATTGGACTCATTCTTGAAGAGAATTACCTAGCAAAATTCGTCAATGGAGAAATTCCAGAACCCGACGATGCTGCAAAAAAAGCCAAGCATCAAAAGGACACAATCAGGGCTAAAAGAATCATTGCAGATTCAATCAAAGACCACCTGATTCCTTATGTGTCATCTAATAAGACTCCAAAAGAAATGTTTGATGCCTTGACCAGACTGTATGAAGGAAAGAACATAAACTGAAAGATGAATCTAAGAACTCAACTGAAGAATACAAGGATGCAGGAAGGAGAAACAATTCAGGAATATTTCTCTAGAATCTCAGAATTCAAAGAACAGTTAGAAGTGATTGGAGATACCATAGACGAAGACGAACTCATAATGACGGCCTTAAATGGTCTCACAAGACCTTGGAATGCATTCATCCAAACGATATGTGCCAGAAAGGAGAAACTGAAGTTTGATAGTCTATGGGAAGAATGCATCCAAGAAGAAACAAGAGTAGCTAACCATGAAGCGCTATTGACAAGAGATGATGATCAATCCATAGATACTCACACCAAAAGAGAAAGGAAGAAACCCTACTTCCAAAAGGAGACTCATAAAGAGCCTCAACCGCCAAACAAATTCAATAATAAAAAATCTCATCCAAGGAGATTTCAGAAGAAAGGACAACGAAAGGAAATGGATTACTGATCTGTACAATGCTACCATTGTGATAAGATGGGACACATTGTGAAATTATGTCCAGCCAGACGAGAAGAATACAAGAGAAAACATAAGAGGCACCATGCCCATGTAGTTGAAGATGAAGAGCCGCCCATAAAGATGATAAGAGAGAAGATCAAAGACCATGTCTTAATCTCGTCCCTCTTAGGATCTGTAACACCTGGAGAGGACACTTGGCTCATTGATAGTGGTGCATCCAAGCACATGACGGGACAAAGAGACATTCTCTCTTGTATCTCAGAAAACAAGTTTTCTCAGAAAGTGACACTTGGAGATGATTACCAATATCCCATCAAGGGAATGGGAGAATCAAACTACAAACTGAATTCAGGGAATTCACTAAAAATGAAGGACGTACTATATGTACCAGGTTTGACAAAGAACCTACTCTCCATTTCAGCTTTAGAAAAGAAAGGCTTCAAAGTTTCCATTATAGATGGAGAAGTTCTTATGTGGGCTAAAGGAGAAACCTTAAATGAAGCAATCATCATTGGAAGTGAAGAAAATGGCTTGTATAAACTAAAGGGTCACTCATAGGCTGCCATGACCCACGCCATTGAAAACTCATGTGAACTTTGGCATATAATATTATCTCATATCAACTACAAGGCACTACCATGAAGGAGTATGCAATGGATGTGCACAAGGGAAGGACATCAAGAACCCTTTTCCAAAGAGAGACAACAAAGAAAAAGGAGTCCTAGAGCTCATTCATTCAGATGTATGTGGCCCAATTATATCATCCTCCATTAGTGGGTATGTATATTATGTATCATTTATTGATTATTATTCTCGTAAGACCTGGGTATATTTTTTGAAATCTGAAGGTGAAGCGTTCAACAAGTTCAAGGAATTCAAAGCCTTGATAGAGAATCTTTCTGAAAGAAAGATTAAGATACTCAGGTCAGATAATGGAGGAGAATATACCTCAAAAGAGTTTGTGAACTTCTGCAAAGATGTTGGGATCAAGAGGGAACTCACTACTCCCTATAATCCCCAACAAAACGGTTTAGCTGAATGAAAGAACATAATGATAATGGAAGTTGTGAAGACTATGATCCATGATCAAGATCTTCCTATGTGCTTATGGGTAGAAGCAACAATGACAACTGTATATGTGCAGAACCGATTGTCCCATAGTGCACTTGGGCTCAAGACCCCAGAATATATGTTCACCGGAAAGAAGCCAGAGGTAAGCCATCTCAAAATATTTGGCTGCCCAATATTTATTCATATACCGAAAGAGAAGAGAAACAAGATGGAACCTTCAGAAAAGAAGGGAATATTTTTGGGATACTGTGAGGTCTCCAAGGCCTTCATAATATATACACCAGGTCACCGTCACATTGAGATCAACAGGGATGTGAACTTTGATGAAGATGCAATTCTCAAGAAATCAAGAATATGCTAGCTTGAAGAAGTATATGAAGAGGAACCCGTAATCCCCAGAACTGCAGTGAGGGAGGTTCCCAGAGCTGCAGAACTAGTGAGGGAAGTTGTAACTTCCCCTGATGAAGAAATTCTAGAAGACCATGATATATTAGAAGTTCAAGAACCTCCTCAGATGACGATCCTCCGTAAAAGAAATCCAAGTTGGGCTAGAGAGATTATTCAATATGGAGAGAAGTATGGTGTTCCCGAAGGAACTACGAGACAGGTAAAAAGACCAAAGCCATTCTCCAGTTATACGGCTTTGATGTGCAATCTTATAGAGGAGGAGCCTACCTTCTTTGAAGAATCCATTCAGATGAAATAATGGGCAGATGCCATGACAGAGGAATAGCAATCCATACTAAAGAACGAAGTATGGGAAATAGTTCCCAGACCGAAGAGTAAAGATGTGGTATCCTCCAAATGGCTCTTCAAAATAAAACATGCTGCTAATGGAAGTATTGAGAAGTATAAAGCAAGATTTGTTGCTCATGGCTTTTATCAAAAGGAAGGCATTGACTATGAAGATACATTCGCCCCTGTAGCCAGATACACTTCAATCAGAACCATCATAGCTCTTGCAGCTAAGATGAAGTGGAAGTTACACCAGATGGACGTGAAGGCAATTTTCCTAAATGGTGTCATCAAAGAGGAAGTGTATATAGAGCAACCTCAAGGATTTGAAGTTGAAAACATGAAGTCTCATGTTTGCAAATTGAAGAAAGCCTTATACGGATTGAAGCAAGCTCCTAGATCTTGGTATGGCCGAATAGACAACTTTCTGACGAGATTGGGCTTTACCAAGAGTAAAGCAGATTCTAACCTCTACTTCAAGGTTATGAACGATGAGCCAGTGATACTATTTCTATATGTGGATGAATTATTCTTAATTGGAGAAGAAAATCTCATCACCGAATGTAAGAAAAGACTCGCTTCAGAATTTGAGATGAAAGACCTTGGCTTAATGCACTATTTCTTAGGTCTTGAGGTATGGTAGAGTCCGAAGAGGATCTTCCTTAACCAAGGGAAGTATGCAATCGAAATATTGAAGAGATTCGACATGTTGGAGTGCAAGCCCATGAATACACCCATGGAAGCGAAGCTGAAGCTGCTGGTCGACACTTCTTCTGAATTGCTTGATGCCACGCTGTATAGATAGATTATTGGATCATTGATGTACCTGACGAACACCAGACCAAACATTTGTTTTTCCGTGAACACCTTGAGTCATTTTTTGGTAGAACCTAGACATGTTCACCTAGTGGCTGCAAAACATGTGATGAGGTACCTTAAAGTTACAATAGATTGTGGTCTCAGCTACGATGGAGATCATGATTTCACATTGAGTGGATATACTGATGCAGATTGGGCAGGAAGTGTTTCTGACAGGAAAATCACTTAAGGATATTTTTTTAGTTTGGGTTCAGCCATGATCTCATGGCAGAGTAGAAAGCAATCCAACATTTCTCTCAGCACAACGGAAGCAGAATACATTGCTGCATGTTCTACCAGCTGCGAAGCTATATGGCTTCGAAAGTTGTTGACCGGTCTGTTTGACCTAGAGATGGAAGCAACCACAATCCTATGTGACAACCATAGATGCATAAAGATGATAGAGAATCTTGTATTCCATGATAGGTCGAAGCACATAGAGATCCAATATCATTACATCTGTGACATGGTGCAGAGAGGAGCCATAAAGCTCCAATACGTTAGCACATATGAACAAGTTGCTGATGTGTTGACCAAGACTCTATCTCGCATAAAGTTTGAGTACTTTTGAGATAAGCTTGGTATAGTCCGAAAGGACCTTCCTCGAAAGGGGGAGTAGTTGTTGTGATAAGACATCGCTTGTTTCCATCTTTATTACTGTGACGTAAAGCAAGACGATCCGATGAGACTAGAACTGTGCTTCCGGGTTGACAACTGTGACGTAAAGCCAGTCTAGTATCCTGTTTCTAGCTTGATTGCTGTGACGTAAATAAGGACAAGTATCTTTCATTAAGATTTATTGCTGTGACATAAAGCAAGACAATGAGATGAGACTAGTATTGTGCTTCCGACTTGACAGCTATGACGTAAAGCCAATCTAGTATCTTGCTTCCAACTTGATGGTTGTGACGTAAAGCAAGACGTTGTGATGAGACTAGTACTATGCTTCCGGCTTGACAGTTGTGACGTAAAGACAGTCTAGTATCTTGCTTCTAAATTAAGTTCTGTGACGTAAAGCAAGACGTTGAGATGAGACTAGTACTGTGTCTCCGTCTTGAAAAGATGTGACGTAAATCCAGTCTAGTATCTTTCTTCCAGCTTGATTGTTGTGACGTAAAGCAAGACGAGTACTGAGCTTCTAGCTTGACAGATGTGACGTAAAGCCAGCCCTGTATTATGATGATCCAGCCTCGTGTTGTGATGATGATGATGTATCAGTTTTATACTAATACATATTGATGTAGATGATGATTGCATTCCTTTGAGAATGACGATGTTGGCGATGAAGAAAACTTCCGATGATTTATAGATACGCCAGTCAGTGTCCCAAGATGATATTGATGATGTTGTCCTCTCACCCACTTGATGTTGTTGATGATGTTGTTCACTCTCTCTCACCTGATGTTGTTGAAAAATACCCTTCTTGTTAAGGGGGAGTGTTGAAATAATGTAATTGCAAAGTGTATTCTTATTATTATTTGATATATTATTCATTGGATCAATCCCCATTGTGGATTGATCATGTCGGCTATTGTAAAAGGACCTAATCCCCTTTTGCGGATTGGTCATAATGTAATTGTAAAAGGAAAAATAAGAAGTTGGCCCCAGAATATATCAAAGAGGCCCTAGAATATAATAAAGGTGGTTATAACCACCCAGAAGAAGAAGTCGGCCCTTCCAGTGAAAGGACACTCCCACGCATGCCAGTCTTGTATAAATAAGGAGGCTAGCGCCTCACTTAGACACACACCTCACTTGCTCATTGAGAGACAAGTTTCGGAGTTGCAGTTGGAGAAGAGAGAGAGAGAGTGGCGCATCTTTGGGAGAAGATTTTCTGTATTAGCTTAAGTTATCTCTTGGCATTGTATTGGCTATCTATAATAAGAAAGTTTTGCTGGGTTTTCTTCCCATAGAGTGTTTCCTAGGATAAATGTTGTGTCTCTAGTGATTGTGCATTTCTCAATGATCTTGTATTATGCTATTGTTATCTATTGAAATGCAAAGAACTATAATATTGTCTTAAACATTAACAGTGATTTTGTTCAAGTGATTCCTCTTTCAAATCTCTCTCCAATTTTTCATCAAATTCCTCAACTTGTGCACAACCTCCAACAATATTTTGGCTACCAAATTCATCGCATTGATCCATTGCAGACATGTCTTCTTAGAATGGTTAGCTTGATGATAGTTACAATAGTTATCCATGGCTACTTCTTCCAAGTCAATGTTTACATTTTCTCGAGGTGGTTCAATAGCTTTGATTTGAGGTTCCTTCACCATAATTTCTCTTCATATCAATTATTCCATTCGAAAACTTCTTAATCATCCTATAGATTCTTTCCATGTCCATGTAATCTTTCTCTTTACCTTTTTTGGGTTGCTTTGTATATGGTCTAGTTAAAATAAGATTTTTTTTAGGTGGTATTACTTCCTTTTCCCAGAGTTGTTTGACCTTCTTTACACCCTTTCATTTTTAATTCAATTTTCTTAGCCTCTTCAAAATTTAATGTTAAGGGGTTCCTACCAACTTGTTTAACAAAATTCAAATCAGTATTGGTAAATCATTAGCATAAAACTTAAATTTGCAACTCTTGTGCAGGGGAAACACCTTCTTGGAACTTATTTTAAAATGTAGTGAATTGTTGTTTGAAATATTTCACTTTCTCCTTAGGACCTGTTATCGCCCAAATTGTACATGCTGATGAAAGCCCTAATCCACAAGGTACAATCTAAGGGAAACCTCTAGGAAGGTCACCACTATAACCTCAAGAAACTATCCTCTATTGCTTTAGGCCGTCTCTCTTCTAGCGTAATGCCCCCATTAGGATTACAAAATCCAAACCCCATTTTACTTGTGGCCATAGTCTCTAGTTTTAATCCATAAATGGGGATAACTGATCTTTAGAGGGGCATACTTTTTGACCCCATAAACCTTAGGTGGAGATAAGGCTAATCCCTAACTCCCACCATTCACCAAACAAAACCATAAATTCTCAATTATTTCTTTATAATGCAAAAATACAAAAAATATAAAAGATATTAACCATCGTAAATATTTATTTCATTGTCTAGAATAAAGTTAACGATTTACTTTTACTTTCTAGACATCTTTGTCCAAGGGTTTGTGATAAATTGATGATTTTCTAACCCTAGGAGGAAAATAGACTATTGGATGGTTCCCCATGGTATTATCTAACATTCTTGTGGTTTGTTTAAGGTTTTTGTAAATTCTTGAAATTAATTACAACATTAAAAATTAGAAGTGTTGAAACCCTAGAGATATGGTTTGTTAGCTTATGGCTTACCTTAACCAATCACTAAGTCTAATTGTCACCTACATTTGTACTATTCATTTACGATATTAGTAATATATCCTCAAGTGATGACTAATGAGTTAGTTAAGATAGCCTAGCCTAGCCTAGCCTAGTCATCATGCATGATTTTAGGATCTAGTAAAATATCTCTATGGGGTGGTATCACCCATTGTACTATAAATATGTACCATTGGTGTGAATACATTAAGAGTTGGATAGTGAGCCTTTTTCGTCATCTTGTTGTTCTTGTCTATATTTTATCAATTGGTATCATAACATATTTGGTCTTAAGGGACTGAAGAATGTTATGGTAGTTTTCCATCAAAAGTGAGGGGCAACAAAAGAGGAAATCTTGCTCCTCATTTAGATCATCTAAAGTCACATATATGAACCTGAATGCCATGAATATGGAGTAACATATGTTAAAAGTCGGATTTGGTGATGTGGATCGATCTAGGAAGAGAGAGCCCATGGCCTTCAAATCACTCATCAACTCACGCATCAGATGAAAGTAAACACCAATATGGCATCTTGGTTTACACCATGGGAGTGCTCTGTGGCAATCATTAGATGAACACATAAGGCAACAACAAGAAAGATCTGCAATCGATCTCATTAAGTCAACGTCAAACATTCCGATCTACTTCTTAGTATGTGTGGCTGCTTATTTTGATTGTTATAAAATATGTTCATGTAAGAGGCGAACTCATTCGACATAGTATGCAAACTTTGTTTGTGAAGCTATTGCATTTATGAAAAAATAAACCAGTTTGTGTATTAAAAAAAACACACACACACAATGAAGAGACCAATTCACATAGGTGTGAGTGCATATGTGCATGATTCACACTGGTAAAATTTGTATGAAATCGATTGAATGAAGATGCACTTAAGACAATTTATTGTCTAGTCAATTTGCAGATGTTATTGATGCATGTAAAAGCTAGAAAATAAGCATAGATTTTCCAGATCAGAACATTTGAATTCATATTCATCTTTGGATCTGCACTGCGACTTTGAATCTCAGTGATTTTGAGAAGAAATCTCTTTGGACTGTTTTGCGTGAGTTTCACTATAAGTTGCTTGCAAAGATCGCAAGATTTAAGACACTAAGAGATTTGAAGGAGTCAATTTCATATGGAATGGATCCCTCCCTCCAACATATTTTCCCACAGATACAATGCATTCAACTCATTCAACCTTTCAATTTCCTTTGGAAATTGACTCTCAAACTGATTGTTATTCACTTCAATTCTCAAGTGTACCACCAATTTATCGAAGAATTGGTTGTTGTGAATGGTCAACTAAAATAAAATCTTTGCATTCCTGATCTTGACATTAATTCCACGTACAAAATTGTTGAAACTCAGATCAATAATATTAACATTGGGCAGACCCAAGATTCCATTAGGCACTCTACCGCTGAGATTATTGTTATTGACTCTGAAACCTACCAAGCTTTTGCAGGCCTCGTATGAGAGATGCAATTCTCCCGTGAAAGAGTTGTAAGAGTAAGAAATTACTACAGGTTTCCTTCTCTGCACATGTCTTTAGGAAATGAGCCATTGAGATGTTTTTCCAACACTTCCAACAAGTTGAATTTAGACAGATTGTCGAGCTGCCAACAGATTTTGAGCCTTCAAGCTGCCAATGATTTAGGGTTTCACCCTGTTAAGTGAGCGATTTTGAAATTTCCCACGTGCATAATCACATGAACAGAAAGGAGATCCACGATCTGTCTGCCACAAATATTATGCAATTATTTCCTCGATGTCAACACTATTTTCTGATCACCGATCTCATGCAACAATTTGCTCGATTTCAGCGCCATTCTCGGATCGTCGATCTCGTGCAATACATTTGATGAAGTACCAACATTTTCAGATCCAGATCTTCCTGCCCGCCCTCGAGTCATGCTACCAATCCTTCATCGCTCCTCCTTATCTGGAAT
Organism: Picea engelmannii; assembly: GCA_009831015.1. NCBI lineage: Eukaryota > Viridiplantae > Streptophyta > Pinopsida > Pinales > Pinaceae > Picea > Picea engelmannii. The sequence goes on from ML781579.1 coordinate 140,211, forward strand.
GATGGCAATGATATTGGCATAAACATTGGCCCATTTCAAGAAGATACCAACTTTTGCTCCAATGCCTTTGATGAAGAAGATCCATAATCTTACTTAGAGAACTAAAACAAATCTCTCAATCATAATTTGTAGTAGAACTCTTCATGTATATGCAAGCCCTTGCAAACCTTAGACTTTTCCAGAAGAGATCCCTCTTTATACAGGGTCAAAGAGAGATGGATGAGGGGATTAGGATGATCCCACTAAATCATAGAAACGAGTGAGATTCAAACTGATCAGAGGCCACCTCATCTTCTAGAAGATTCTCTTATAGTACATTCGTGAATTTTGACTTTTCCTTTGCTTAAGGATCGTCGCACCCTATGCACAAGCATCCTACGATGACGTCACCATCCAGTTTTAGTCCAGAGTGCGACGATCAGGCATCGTTGCACCCCATGAATACAACAGGGTGCGACGACCTTCCTTGTTATAGTTTTTGAAAGAGGAAAAGAGAACCACTTTTCTCATGGAGAAAGTCTCTTTTAATATTTTTAGGGAACATGAGCACATGTTGTTAGTTGATCACTGAGGTGAAAAAAATAATGTGTAACATAATGCCCCCCAAAGTATGAAACTAGAACTTGTGATAGCTAAAATACTTTGTAGAATTTGTGTGTCGAAAACAAGGAGTGCATCGATCAGAAACCTGCAAACAATCAAGCATTTGCATAATAACATACCATCTTCTGAGGTAGGCATTCCCATGCTCAGACTATAAGTGACTCTAATCATAAGTGTCAAGTGATTTATGGCCACTATATATACATTTTGGATCCATGTCATCATGATTCAACATAGCCACTAGAAATACACTGTGGATCTATGCTCTAAAAGAATTCAAATTCGGACATAGCCACAAGACATACACAATGGATCTATGTGTGAGTAAAAACTTATGAATACTCCGTCGCAACTTGGACTAAGATGATGAGATCCAAGGTCTTCATTTCCATCGTCTCTAAGTACTAATCTAGCCATGTGATTACATGTGTCGAAGTCGAACATGGTAGAAACCACTTGATTACCGATCATTAATGAAAACCGTTAACAAGTGCGAGGGAAATCACCATTGATGTAAATGAATCCCAAGGTACTCTAGTACAATCCAATGAATGTGAATAAATGAGTTGAAGTCGAACACTCGATGGAATCTTCCAATCAAGGGTTAATGATGTGAACCCACTGTTGAAAGCAAAGAAGCCTGCCATTGAGGCATGCAGGATCTAAGGTACTAAATGATTTCTAAATCTTGTTCCTGGATAATGAGTTGAAGTCGACAGGAAAAAACTTGTCATAGGAGGGCCTTGATGTATCCCCCATCAATGACATGAAATATGTAACAAATTTGAAGTAGATCAGAGTATGAAGTGATTTAGAACTGATTCAAGGAAGGCCGACATGGTAGAAAATTTATAACTGTAGATGGACGACTCAATAAAAGGCTTGTTTAGGTTGGACTTCTCTTGAACATATGAAAGACACGACTGTTGTCTTAGCAACATTAACTCAAGGAGGACCCAACATATGAACTTGTAGATGTTCAAATGAGAGACAAATGGATTTCCCAACCCGAATACAACGATGAAGGGGGTGTCACATTCAAGAGAGACTATTACTTCCACTAACACAAATACAAAGACACATTTCTTTCCCAATTCCCCCCCACCATTTCTGGCGAGTACCTCTTTATTTTTACGCAAGCTTGAGGAGGATAACATATGCTTGTAAATGTAATCTCGTCCTTTGGATGAGTCCCTCGGAGTATGTTTAATGAACCCTAAGAAGGAGTGGTTCGATCCCATATGGGTCTTTCGATGTTTGTTTAATGAGTCCAAAGAAATAAAACTCAAGGGTTTTTAATTTTTAAGAGAGTCTATAAAACACTTAAAGAGAACTCCATAAGGTCCTTTTTCGTAAGTTATTCTGACGAAACCGAAAAAGAGATAGCCTACCACTCTTCAGACGTTTTTTTCAAATATTTTTACGAGTGTGAAAAGAACAAGGTCGTTCGACCATGTTTTCATGTTTAGGGAGCTTGAAAAGAGCTTAAATGATACTCCATAGGTTTCGTTTTTCATATTATCAATGTGAGTTCAAAAAAACAACAAAATATTAATCTATTACATTCTCATGGTTTCACGAGTGTGAGAAAGAATTAAGACTCTGCTCAAAGTTTTTCCTAAAAAACCCTAAAAGTATCTGTACATAAGAAAAATATGCAAAAAAAAATAAAAAAGGGCAGACCCCTATTTAAACGTCTTTTCCATAGACCTTTTAATCTGCAATAGTCAACACTTCGCAAAGTTGGTTAGACTTTAGGGCATGGATAAAATATAAAAATAATTAAATTTTTCAGGATTTACCATTGTAGACCATCCTTTATACCATTACCAGCATGGTAGGGAGTGCAACTCCCCATATGGATTTTCAAATCCATTTTCAATATGCGATAGAGTGCATGGAACCCAAAGACTTCATCTAGTGTGAGGGTGTCCTGAAAAGCATGAAAAAACAACTCACAAAGTGCCAAAATGGTCAGTTGAAACAGTTTAGATACAGGTCCATTTTGGTGTCCTTCTTGGAGAGAGTTCTTGTCCTATGTCTATAGGTGGAGTGGGGTATACCCTCTCCACAATATCCACAGATGAAGAGGTGGGTGGATCTAATGGCTCGTCATGGTGGCATTCCTATTGTCAAGTATGACGATATTTTCTTCCAATGGATGAGGAATCAACTACTCATGGTGGAAGACTATGCATATGTCGGATGGATTTCCGTGGGGATCTTGATCTATCTCTTCATGAGGGATCTCAGTGGGGGGACATAGGTAAGAAAAACAAATTTGTTTATATAATATTTTTGATAATTTAATTATATAAATTGTTTTTTGTGTCATCTATCCAAGACTAATCAAATGCTCTCAATAATGCATATGTGGGGCCTTATCGTCCTTCGAGATCATCTCCCATCCATAGCCGAGGAGAGAGAGGTTTTGTAGTAGGGGTAGCTACTACAGATCTCGAGGATATTGAACAAAACCTGAAGGGATTAAACATGAATGTCCCTGATGCCATGGTGGATGAACTTCCTAGGAAATATCTATTAGAATATAGAATATTGTGCTCGTTTTACCATTGACGATACCCTCGTCACCCAACCATAGGCCGAAGCCACCCTTCGAGCACCTTGACCTTGACAAAGAAGAGAATCCTGGTAGCAATCCAATAGCCAAGAGAGGCTAATGCACCAAGCAAGAATAGAAACCAAGTTGATTAGATATTCCCTCCTAGAAGCTGGTGCACACTCTCCCAGAGACTTGCACACAAAACTGCCACTGCACCTGTGCATATCTATCTCTCTCTACAACTGTTGATATGTGAATAATGAGAACTGGCGCCCTGTATTTATAGTAGTCTGGGCAGGCTTACTGGGGCCGACTTCTCCTTCTGGGTACTAATAAATTCATTTTAAATATATTCTGCAGCCAACAACTTGTCTAGGGTTTCCTTCATTTCTTTGCTTCTTTTCCGAGTATTCTAATCTCATCATAGGTAACAATAGAGGTTCATACCTTCTGAAGCTACCATAATATGAACACTCCCTCCTAGCTAGGGAGGTATGGTATTTAGCACAATAGACCATTCAACTGGTAGCAACACGAGCACCGTCATTATTATCCAACTGGATAATCTCCTATGACAACTGGTACAAATTTAATTTATAGAACACAATTGTGTCTATCCACGGTAGTACATAACTACTCAAACCGTGACACATAGTCACAACCAGTGAAACATATCCACCACAGTAGTATATCTCTACTATCTGGAGATAAACAGTCTCCATAACAATCATCTGTTGCCAACCTGCACAGAAAAATATTGTTAAAATAAACTGAATCATTTGGGCCAATATTTCACTCACGTCTGTGAGATATGGAAGAATATTTTCCCTCGGTATAGAACATCAACAAATATCTTCCCTATTCTTCTCAAACAAGGAAGAATGATTGTTTCTAATTTCTGAGCTTGGACCATTCCTCACCCTGGGCCATTCTTCCTACACTAATCAAAGTGCACCCTGGAAAGAATGTATAAACCCTAAGAAATGTCTGAGTCTGGACCATTCCCCACCCTGGGCCATTCCTACTACACTAATAAAAGTGAACCCTAGAGATAATGTATAAACCCTAAGGAATGACTGTCCCTGATTGTTGAGCCTGGACCATTCCCCACCCTGGGCCATTCCTCCTATACTAATCAAAGTGCACCCTGGAGAGAATGTATAAACCCTAAGGAATGAGTATTCGAACCATTTCCTCTGTTAACCACAAGAGGAAAAGACTATCCTGTATGAACCTCCAAAATGAACCATTCCTCATGTTAACCATAATGAGAAATCACTATCTGATGAGGTGGGCCAGTCTTCTTGAGTAACCCTCAAGAAGAGAGATTTCCCTAGACCACTCCCCATGTTAAACACAATGGGAAGTTGTTGTCTATGATACATCAACAATCAAACTACTTCCCATGTTAACCACAATGGAAAGTCACTGTCCGTCAGAAATCTCAATCCATTTTTCGAACAGGAAAGAATCTGTCCAATATGGAGTATTTTTCAATTACAAAGATAAATAATATTTTCAGTGCTCCCTCCTAATCTGGAGAGTCATTTAGTCACAAAAATAAATGTTTTCAATAATATTTTTCAGTTCTTTCTCCTAACTTGGAGAGTCTTCCCTTTTAGCCAAGGGAGTTATTTCCATGATCCCCATCTTCTCTCGGAAATATGCAAACTTAATTCTGGATAGAGGTTTTGTCAGGATGTCTGTTGTCTGCTCATCAGTGGGGATATACTCAATATTTACCTCCTCTTCCTGAACTTTATCTCGAATAAAGTAGTATTTGATCTCAATATGTTTCGACCTTTCATGAAACACGGGGTGTTCTGATAATCTTATACAACTTTGATTATCATAATATATTGTGGTTGATTCTGGAATCTGATCAAATAAATCAGAGATCAACTTCCTTAGCCATAGTGCTTATGTGCATGCTTCACATGCTGCCATATATTTTGCTTCTGTTGTGTTGAGTGCGATAGACGTCTGTTTCTTGCTGCCCCAATATATCATAGCGGAGCCCAAGATGAAACACATACCTAAAGTGCTCTTTCTGTCTTCTGCACTTACTGCGCAATCAGAGTCTGTGAATCCATGAATTTTGATATCACTGGATGCGGTATATCTCAAGCCATAGTTTATTGTCCCATGAATATATCTTAGGACATGCTTTGCAGCTATCCAATGCTCTTGTCTAGGTTCCACCTGGAACTGACTTAATGTATTTACAACAAAGAAAATATCTGGTCGAGTATTTACCAAATACATCAATGATCCAATTAGCTGTCGATATAGAGATGGATCTACTGGATCGAAATTAGGGACTTTTACTTTTCTTATATCCGCATTCATAGGAGTGTCCATGGACTTACAGTCCATCATTCGAAACTTCTGAAGGATCTTTATTGCGTACTTTCCTTGTCCAAGGAATACTTCACCATGCTTCTGCCATACTTCTAGTCCCAAGTAATAGTGCATGAGACCTAGATCTTTCATATCAAATTCAGAAGCTAATTCTTTCTTGCACTGGATAATGAGAGATTCTTCACCTGTTATGAATAGATTGTCAACACATAATAATAGAATCATAGGTGTGTTATCCACGACTTTGTAATAAAGGTTTGGATCTGCATGACTCTTGGAGAAACCAAGTCTTGTTAGATAGTTGTCCATTCTGACGTACCAAGCCCTTGGGGCTTGCTTGAGTCCATATAGAGCTTTCTTCAATCTGCAAACGTGAGTGTCTCTGGAATGTATCTCGAATCCTTGAGGTTGTTCAATATACACTTCTTCTTCAATAGCTCCATTGAGGAAAGCTATCTTTACATCCATCTAATGTAGATTCCATCCCATGGAAGCGGCAAGAGATATGATAGCTTTGATGGAGGTATACCTAGCCACCAGAGAAAAGGTTTCATCATAATCTTCTCCCTCCTTCTGGGAGAATCCTCTGGCCACGAATCTTTACTTGTATTTATCCACGTTTTCGTCTGCTACATGTTTGATCTTGTATACCCATTTTAAGGTTACCACCGATTTTTCTTTAGGTCTAGGTACAATTTCCCATACCTCATTTTTCATAATGGATTGATGTTCTTCCGTCATAGCTTCTTTCAATTGTCCCTTTTGGACTGCTTCTTCAAATGTGGTAGGTTCTTCATCTAGAATCTTCGTCATGTATGCTGCATAACTTGAGAATCTTTTCGGTCTTTTACTCTTCCTGAGTGTTCCTTCTGGAACCTTGAGTCTTTATGCATCTTATAATGTAGCTTCAAGCCAAGCTGGTCATTTCTTGGTCTTTGGTATGATATTTGAATCAATGTTCTCACATGGCTCCATAGGATGATCAGGTTGATCCTTTTCGTTATTTTCATTTTCTGTGTTTTCTTCATTAGGTTCTTCAAGTTCTTCTTCTTCTATAATTTCTTCGATGGATTTCTTGAAGGCCATTCTTTCATTGAATGTTACGTCTCTGCTAACTTCAATGTTGTGTTGTTTTGGAATATATATTCTATATGCTTTGGATGAATCACTATATCCCACGAATATCCCCTTCTTTCCTGAGGGTTCTAGTTTATTCCTTTTGTCTTTGGGAATATGAGAGTAAACTGGACATCCAAATATTCTTAGGTTTTTCACGTTGGGTTTCTTACCTGGGAAGGCTTCTTCTGGTGTCATGTCCTTCAATATACGATGAGGGCTTCTGTTCTGTACATATATTTTTGTCATTACTGCTTCTCCCCATAGAAGGATAGACCTTGATCGTTCAATAAGGATTTTACCATTTCTTCGATAGATCTGTTATTTCTTTCTACTACACCATTTTGTTGAGGATTATGAGGGATAGTCATCTCCCTCGTAATCCTTGCCGATTTGCAGAATGCAACGAACTCCTTCGAGGTGTATTCTCCTCCATTATCTGTTCTTAATGTCTTGATCTTCTTGTTCGTGAGGTTTTCTATTTCTGCCTTGAATTCTTGGAACTTGTTGAATACTTCGTCTTTTGTCTTTAGTAGGTATAGCCACATCTTTCTTGAATAGTCATCTATGAAGATTATGTAGTAAAGAGATCCTCCTAGAGATCTGATTGGCATTGGACCGCAAACATCTAAGTGTATTAGATCTAGGATCTCCTTAGATCTATTGTTGCTGCTTGGGAAGGGTTTCTTGATATTCTTCCCAAGGGCACATCCCTTGCAGATTCCTTCATGTGTAGATTTCAATTCTGGAATTCCTTCAACCATTTTTCTGAGAAAAGGTAATGCTTGATAATTGATATGAGCATACCTTCTATGCCAAAGCTCATTAGGGTTGACTTCATCATGTACTAGAGCTTCTTCATTTTGTTCTAGTAGTCTATACAGATTTCCTTCACGACTTCCAATAACCCTAGCATCCTCTATGCTGGAATTCTTATGCCATGATAACACCTTTCCATCCATGAAGGCTATTATGTTTCCTTTGTCTTCTAGACATGATATCGATACAAGATTCTTTTATAGACTAGGTACATATAAAACATTTCTTAAGTGAACATGATTACCTGATTCCAACTTGACGGAGGCTTGTCCAAATCCTTCGACGGGGTAAGTGCTTTTGTCTCCAAGATCTACTTTGTACGATGTCTTTCTCTCATTTAGATTTGAGAGTTTGGCTTGATCTCCCGTCATGTGCCTGGAAGCTCCACTATTGATTATCCACATGTCATCTTCAATCGTCCCAGTAAGTGCTGAGTAGTGTAAAAGACTGATTGTTTCACACATGTCTTTGGTTGACTGGTAACTGGTCATGCCTTGATCCAAAACTTCAACTTCGTCATTTCTATCTTTTGAGAGAGCCAAGAGGTACGTTGGGTTAGGGTGCATATAAATATCTCCTTCTTGAGCGAGATGTTCCATCACAAGGTGCCGGATCAGAGATTTAGGGTTTTTGCAACTACTTCTACTAGTAACCCTAGCTGCAGTGTTTTGGAAGCTGCTCCTGCTAGTAACCCTAGCGGAAATTCCTTAGTGAGCTCAATATCCTAGTGGCTATTTTTCCTTCCAGCGTTTTAGGCTGAATGAAGGGGGTGTGGGCCCATAACCTATTAGAATATAGAAGATTGTGCTTGTTTTACCATTGACGATACCCTCGTCACCCAACCATAGGCCGAAGCCACCCTCCGAGCACCTTGACCTTGACAGAGAAGAGAATATTGGTAGCAATCCAATGGCCAAGAGAGGCTAATGCACCAAGAAAGAATAGAAACCAAGCTAATCAGATATTCCCTCCCAGTAGCTGGCACACACTTTCCCAGAGACTTGTGCACAAAACTGTCACTACACCTGCGTAGATCTAGCTCTCTCTGCAACTGCTGATATGTGAATAGTGAGAACTGGTGCCCTGTATTTATAGTAGTCTGGGCAGGCTTACTGGGGCTGACTTCTCCTTCTAGGTACTAACAAATTCATTTTAAATATATTTCTGCAGCCGACAACTTGTCTAGGGTTTCCTTCATTTCTTTGTTTCCTTCCAGAGTATTCTAATCTCATCATAGGTCACAATAGAGGTTCATACCTCCTGAAGCTACCATAATATTAACAATATCAACTCCACACAATTGGTGTATTTGCATCTATTGGTCAACTTCTCCATAAAGTGGCACGGGTAGTCGCTTGTTACAATGAGAAACATCCTTGATGATTTTTGTACATGAAGCCATGAGCTTCACTTTTTGATATTTTGGTCTTTGGACAAACATTTTTTTGTAACTTTTATCCTTATAAATATAAAGTTCCTACTAGCTTACTTGTTTTCGTAAAAAGTGTGATTGGGTTTATAAATGTATCAAATGTCTGTCTAACACATAATTAACCAATGCATCTGTCAATGTATTTAGACATCTAGGAATATGTTGATACTCAATGTAATCAAAATGTCTTTCCAAGAGGTGGATTCATAAATATACCCTTAACAAAGTAGGACTTTAGATGGAATAAATGTTACTCAACTGTACTACTACTAAATGTGAATCAAGTCATACAATAATATGATGGATTCCAAGTGAAACGATGTCAATTAAAAAATCGATAACTACATTGTATTCCACGATATTATTAGTTGCACGACCAAGGAAAACACCATGTAGACTGATCAATTCATCCATAGGTGCATAGATTGCCCAAGAAACAGACACTAATTTTTTAGTACTGTGACTAGAACCATCAACAAAGCCGATATAGGGTAGCGAATACATCAAAATCTGGAAACCAAGCACAATGCAAGGTAAGCAGCTAAAAGACGGAACCAAAAATGAAAAAACACACAAGAGTATGATACACTAAAAATACACAACACTTATGCAAAAATAGTTTAAGCATAGTAGTTCTTCAAGTAAAGCCCATTCCTAGGTTCACTCAAAGGAATTCCACCATAATATACCAGCTCATAAGTTCCTTTCTCTAACAATCATTTCATAATATAAGGTCCACGCCACATGGGCTCAAATTTACTGGCCCCTAATAAGTCACAATCCTGTTTGTAGAGAAGAACCAAATCACCCTAAAAAAATACACTTGGTTTGACATTCTTGTCATATTGAGATTTGACACACTTTTTCTGAGTTTCAATGACTAAGGAATCATCATGGCAAGTCTCGTCTAATTGCATCAAATACAAGAGACATTCCTCTTTAGCTGAGGTGTTAGAGAGAAGTTCGACAACTAGTTTCAAAGATGGGATTTCACATTCAATCGACAAAATTGCTTCAATACTATATACTAATTGGAAAGGTGTGAACCTCTTGGCAGACTTAACGGATGTCCGATAGGCCCATAATTCCGAGAAAATCATCATGTGCCAACTTGACTTGTGAATTCCTACCATCCGTCGAAGCATAGTAGTGATAACTTTGTTGATTGCTTCAACCTGACCATTGGCCTACGAATAATAAGGGGTTGAGTTTTCATGTTGAAGACCCAACTTCTCAGTAAGTTCAAACATCATGAAGTTGTGAAAATGACTACCATGGTCAGTGACAATGGCTTGAGGGACACCAAATCTAGTAATGATATGATTGAATATGAATAACGCTACATCTTTCCCGGAATTATCAAATATAGGCATCGCCTCGACCCACTTAGTGAAATAATCTACGGCTACGATGATGTATCCATGCCCCTTGATCGAGTGAGGGTTACATGTCATGAAGTAAATGCCCCATTTATCGAATGGACCAACAAAAACTACAGGGTGTAAGTGAGCAAAATGAGATCGGATCTTATTGTTGTAGGTTTGACAAGCGTGGAATTTTTGGATGGAAATAATGCAATCCTTAAACAATGAAGGCCATAAATAACCAACTCGTAAGATATTTTGGGCAGTGGCATACCCAGACATATGAACACCACATGTTCCAGAATGACAGTCATTCAAATATTTCTCAGCTTCATCATAGGTGAGACATCATCTAAAAATGAAATCAGTACCATGGCGATTAAGGGTATCACCAAGGATAATGTATTGACGAGCTTGATACTGAATACGACGATGATTTGTACTAGAAATATTAGGCCAAAAAGTTTGGGTTTAGAGATAAATGATAATTTCTCCATACCATATGTCGTTAGAAATGATCAGAAAGAGAGATTCATCAAGAAAATAATCTTCTGCCACAATTTATCTTTCAGTAGAGGGAAGGTCACATGTCAACTCGACAAAAACCAAAGACGTCTTTGACTTGGGGTGCTCAAACTCCAAATCAAACTCTTGTAGAATAACTATCCATTTAGAGTATTTTTTCCCAACAATTGTCAAGTAAGGATGTGTTGCATGGGGTTGCAATCGGAAATGATTGTGGTTAAATTTGTGTAATAAGATGTAGTGATGAAAACATTGAACAACTTAAACAACTTCCAAGGCCAATTTCTCCACTTGTAAATATTTGGTTTTGGTGGTCGTGAGACTTCGACTCAAATAGCATATAAAATGTTCATCATGCGAATCATCCTCTTGGAAGAGAACCGTAGCAATTGTAGAGTCCAAAACAACTAAGTACAATAAATAATCACGACTATAATCGGGTGGAAACAAAAGTGGTGTACGGGTCAAGACGAGTTTCAAAGATTCAAAGGCTTAGTTGGCAGTGTCGTCCCATACAAAGTCGTAGCCATTTTTAAGAAGTTGGATAAATTTTTTATCGAACTAATCGGTAAGTGCGGACACAAATAGATCTCCCTAACTTCCATAGGAAGCTAGAACAAAACAAGACATAATACACACTTCACCTTAGACTTCATTGTCATATAAAATAGTTTAGAGAGGTACAAGTGACATACCTTTTAAACGACGCTTGATCCTCGCTAGTGTCATCCTTATACGTCCTTATTTCAGTTTGCGGGATGGTGAACTTGTTTTAAGAAGCACAAACCAACAAAGAGAGGGAGAACAAATATATGTATATTCCAATGAATTCTATGTATAAGATCAAGGAGTTATACAATAAAAGTTAAGACACCTTTATAGGGAAGAAATGTATTTCTTCATTATATTAAATCGAAAGTGGAGAATACAACCCATGCCTTGATGTTGCATGGTCCCCTTTCAATGGGTATTTTCTCCAACACACACAATTTTGTTCCAATGCCTTTGATGAAGAAGATCCACAATATGACTTAGAGAACTAAAGAAAATCTCTCAAGCATAATCTGTAGGAGAACTCTTCATGTATATGCAAGTCCTTGCAAAACTTATCCTTTTCCATAAGATATCCCTCTTTATATGGGGTGAATGAGAGATGGATGAGGGGATTAGGATGATCCCACTAAATTAGAGAATCTAGTAAGATCCAAACCAATTGGAGGCCACCTCATCTTCTAGACGATTCCCTTCTAGAACATTCGTGAATTTTGACTTTTCCTTTTCTTAAGCATCGTCACACCCTATGCACAAATAGCCTGTGATGACGTCGTAGTCCAGTTTTAGTGTAGAGTGTGATGATAAGGCATCATCGCATGCCATGAATACAACAGGGTGCGACAACCTTCCTTGTTATAGTTTTTGAAAGAGGAAAAGAGAACCACTTTTCTCATGGAGAAAGTCTCTTTTAATATTTTTAGGGAACATGAGCACATGTTGTCAGTTGATGACTGAGGTGACCAAAATAATGTGTAACACTTAGGTACACCTTGTGTTGTGTGTGATGGTAATCTTTTCATGGAAGCTTTATGTTATTTTATGTCTAGTGTTGACATAATCATCCTTGCAATTCATCATTTAACGCACCATACATGAAGTTCAAGCACAAATACATGTCATTCAAGCCCAATCAAGCACATATGATCAAGCATCTATGAAGAACATCCTCAATCATGCAAGTCATGGACAAATCAAAGTTTTTGAACTAAACACATCATGAAGCATTTGAAGTTCAATTCTAACTTGCAAACAATTTTTGTTGTAAGATTACTTGATCGAGTTGAATTGTACTTACAAATAGTTTATTTTTGTAAGTGTGAAATCTAGTGAATTTGAATTTGTAATTTTTAGGTGCATTCTCGGCTAAGCCTAACACCCAAGAGTCATTGTAATTTTGAGTCGAAATTGACAAGGTTGAGTGGTTAAAACTCAAATCATTGTAAACATTAAATTTTTTGGGTGCATTTTTGGTAGTATCTGACACCATCAACTTCTTGGAAGAAAGCAAGAAAATTTCAAGCGAGTGTGAAGAGAAAGTGAACGAGAAGTGAAAGTGAACATGTTCAAATGGAGTGAAGTCTCAAATTATTAGAGTTTTTGAACACTCTACTAAACACCACTGAAGACAACACAATGATACTGAACAAAACAACTCGGCAATCAGTGTTAACTTGTTTGCAAGTGACATAAGCTAAAGTTAGACTTCTTCAATATCAATCCCAACTATTGAATGATGCGTTGATAGATCTCAAAAATCAACAACCAGTGAAGTGTTCTAAACTGGTTTTTGTTCAGCACAACCCTCTCTATAATGATGATGACGATGATGACAATGATTTTGTTCAACAATTGGTGCAAGATCAACACAACAAGACAACTCCAGATGGAGATGAAGATGAAGATGAATTTGTTCAAGTTCGACATAATTAGGTTCAAGATACTCTTTCCAAGCCCATCATCAGATCTTGGGAATAAATATTCCACAACAAGAATAGAATAGGACTTGGATATGACAAGGAAGTTACCTTTCATATTTCCAATTATTCCAAACCAATCCAATTCCAAAGTGCTGGATTACTTCAAGAAGTTTCAACTTCACCTGAAGTTTTAACTTCCCCTGTTCCAATTCAACATCAGAATGCAAAATTTGAACATTGCAATTGAGCTGGTCACATGGAGAATCGATGTTTTGATCTCCATCCTTTCCAGCATTGTGGTGAGCATAACCATTCTTCAGAAAAATGTTCAACACTGAAGGAACCTGCAATATTGAAGATTCACCATGAGTGGATTGATCCTTGGCAGTGGTCATCAACAACCAAGAAATTATATAATTCTTACCGTATAATTCAATCTCGAGTAAAGACCAATATTGCATCACATAACATTTTTGTACCTCACATAAGTGGTCCCCTTATGGCGTAGCTTTCGAGCATGGCCCTCATGGGATGCGATAACATGTGGTTGTTTCCACATGCCCACTTTGTTTTGTATAGAAATGGAACAAGTTTAGTACTCTCTTGAGCCCAAAAGAGAGAGTACAATGATGTAACTCTTCTATACCTTAAGGGGGGGAGTTCAAAAATCAAGTGAAGATGGTTCAAGAAGTCACTTGTGATCTCTCCTTTCAACTGAAAAAGGGAGGAATTGATGATGGAATTGAAGATGGTTGTCAGACCGAAAGTTTTGAAAACAAATATGCGAGATGGGCATGCAAATTTTCCATATGGGAAACTGTAGTTTGTAGATGACATACTTTGGCAAGATTATGGTTCAATGACTTGCAATTGAATCATACACATTATACATTGGGATGTTGTTGGACACCTAAAAGTGTCAAAATTGGTTAGTGGTCATCCAAAAACCATCAGATACATGGTATCTATTGGTTAGTGGTTATACCAAACCACAAATTTAGAGAGCACTTAAGTGATACACTGATATTAGAGTGGTGATACTACATGGTCACCAATTAGCAGAAGACATCAGATTCTTCTAGCTCAAATACTTGGCAAAATGATCGATTTGTCAAGCAATGAAGGAATGTTTATATATTACAACTGTTCACTTCCATATCTCAGCTCTCTTCTAGTTCATTTCAAATGAACCATTCAACATCCATATTGGTGGTTTTTCAAGCAGTTCTTCATTGAGGCTCAACTAAGGAGTTTCAATATGAAGACTTGGAAATGTTACCGGTTTATGCTTCATTACTGGTATTATTTATCAGACTTGTGATTGAGGGGGGGAATGTTAGCCTATGGCTTACCTTAACCAATCAATAAGTCTAATTTTCACCTATATTTGTATTATTCATTTAGGATATTAGTAATATATCCTCAAGTGATGACTAAAGAGTTAGTTAAGATTGCCTAGCCTAGTCATCATGCATGATTTTAGGATATAGAGAAAATATCTCTATGAGGTGGCATCACCCATTGTACTATAAATATGTACCATTTTTGTGAATACATTAAGAGTTGGCTAGTGATCCTTTTTTGTCATCTTGTTGTTCTTGTCTATATTTTATTAGGGTTTAACCCTAAAAGGTAAAATCTAACCCTACCCTAGTTCATATTTCACTTTGGAATTGTTTATCGAGTTTATATAATGAATTCTAATGGTGAATTTCATCTCCCAAGTAGTTCATTGATGTTATATTTCATTTTGAATATTTTTGGTGAAACCCTAGGGGGATTCACCACCATTTTTTCAAGATTGAAGTAATTTCCTGGATAATATTCAATTGTACTTGCAATATTTTGCTTTTGGGATGTTTTTATACCGATATATCATTTACCCAGTAGAAATTTCCAAAGGATTTTGATCCCAAATGATTTTAAGCACAATCGGGTCACTTTTTATGGTCCAAATTTGCAATTTTCTGCATTAAATATCTTATTTCAGATTTTGGAAATTTAGCACAGCAAAAATATTGTCCATTTACAACCATCAAACAAGTGGTAATACATGTATAACATTTATTCTTGGTTTGTATGTTGAAATCTCACTCTTTTGTGGTAAGAAACATCATTCCCCTCACCCTAAGTGTGATTTACTTACGTGCTAATTTACATATTTGTTGTATCTATTTAATTCATATCTAAGAACTTGTTTAATAATATCCTAACCCTGTCTCTATGGTATCAATTATTTCTCTAACTCTTGGTTGAATATTTTGAAGGCATTTGGCTACTAAGGCATTGGTCTATATAATGTGTATTGAGGTGTGTAGTTGGAAGGATAGGGATAACCCCTTTGGTCTCTAGGATCTGGATTAAGAGGAAGGGTATATTGTGATAAGGTGACATTGGTTAATTTACCATATTTCACTATCCCCATAGCACCCCCTAGTTTGGGTGGTAACAAGACCCATGACTAAATAAAACAATTCAACCATTAAAGCTCGAGTAGTAGTTTCCTCCCCAAATTTATCTACAAAGTCCTTCTGAAAATAATCCCAATTAGTGATTGATCCTATAGGAAAATTGAAATACTAGGTTGATGCTATATTTTCAAAGGTAAAAGGGAAAATATGACAAACTACATCTTTGTGTTGCACATTCAGTGGTTTGATGGCAAGAATACATTTCTTAACATGATCTTCCCAAAGACCAGTTGTTTCTGGATCTATTCAGGCAATAAGAATTCATGATGCTTAGGTAAATTATTAAAGGGTGTAGGTAAGGCCAAAGCATCCTTTACCAACCATGGATGATTAGCATTCTGGTTGTTAGCCATTGTATTGTCAAGATTTGAGTTATAACCTTTTGAATTAGAATCTGAATTTTCTTAATAATCAGAATGTACACTTTCTAGTGGAGTTATAACATGGATATTAGGATTAATAGGAATTAAATTGAAAGGTTGGACAATTTCTTGTAAGGATAATTCCACTAGATCTTCTATTGTATGAACCAAAATATGTTTGGGAGTTAAAAATATGGTTCCAATAGTGTTTCTTTGATGAGGAAGAAAATGAGGTATAGGTAATGCATGATTTTCCTGGCACAAGCTCGAGTAATATGCCTGAAAGTGTTAACTTCCTCGTTTGATACTGCATATGGGATCAACTTAGTGTTAGGTCCAGTGTTTTCCACGTTCTGAGGTGTAATATTTTTAGAAGTTTGACCTATAGAATTAGGAATTTATGAATATGGGCTATTGGTACAACTTTCCATAGACAAACCCTCCTTCTAATGCCAATTCTATTGAGGGGGTTAGATTCCTAATTTTCAATAGTAGGGATTAAACCCAAGGATGTGGCCCAATTATACTCTTACTTGTTTGGTATGGAATAATCCTTCGACTTAATGGCCCAACAACCACTCGACATGATTTAAAAGTTCTTTCCATTCTTTTTATGTTTTATAGTTTTATATGAATTAATGCATAAACTAAATCAATCTAATGAGTTTGAAGAAATTTGTTGTATAGGATAACCTATGGGAGCAATAAATTTTACTGATCAACGAATTTTGATTCTCTTAGAAGTAATTCATCTATGAACTAATTATTGCATGACAATATTTAAGAAAACATAAACTACTAGAAAGATGAAAGAGATGAAAATTATGTCGATAAAATACCCAAAATTAATTCCAAAGGGAAATTCCATATACGAATAACAAAAAGTAGAAAATAAATAAGAAAGTAAGTAACCATTCACTAAAATACCCATCAATTCATTCAACTATACAACATAAATTAACAATATTGAAATCCTTACTAGACACATGTAGCATTCAATCGATAGTAGAATAATCCATAAAAATAAATTAACACACCAAATCTTCAACAAATAACGTTCTTTGACTCCAACAAAGAGTTTTGAATTGGATAGAAACAATTCATTGCTACAATTCATATATCATTTCCTTAGAGTCAAAAGACCTTTTCCTATATGGTCAATTTTCTAATTTATAAGCAAAAATACATCTTAAAATAACATAAAGAAAAAAATTAAAAACAACCTTAAAGCTTGCATGTTGTTATGGTTCTGGTGCACTAGGTGACTTAACGTTTGCATCTTCAACATCATATCTTCCCCACTACTCAAATAATTCTTAACATAAGTTTAAGTGAGGCAAAGTATGTTGATCCATTAGTAAACTGAGACTAATACTTCCGTGCATGAATCTCCCAATTTAACTTTCTAACTTTGGAATCACTAACTCTAGCGTAATAGTTGTCTGGATTTCCCTAACAAGAAATTTATGAATGTGGTTATGCTCTATAAAATCTACACTCTCGAGGTTAGCCTCTCTTTTCCTAGAGATTTCCTTGAATTCAATGATCAATTCTTTTGTTGGACGAAATTCCTTGAGCAAACCAAAACTAGGCAGGTGGCTTTGTGACATTGTGTCCTCCACACAACTCCACACTTTAACACATGCTTACCACTCCTCTTTGACTTGATTCCATGACACTTCAACTAATTTTCCCCAATATCATACAACCTTATCCATTCTAGCTAACTCTTATTCAGTTAGGATTTTGATCCCATGATATTATCTTCCACGAGCTATCTAAATTTATTTAATATACTCTATTTTGATCCTATACTTTGGCTTGCTTCACATTCCATCTTAATATTTCCTTGTGTACCACTAATAACTGCATGGTTTCTTCTTGAAGATCCATCACTTTAGCTATAAATTCTATTTGATTTGAACATCCTTCTTATCCTCCTCAAGAATACCTTCACTGAATTTAGTTACAAAATCTTGAGTTCCTTTATAGTAAGCTACTTGGTTTTTTAGAAATGCAATTTCTTTCTTTATGCTCTCATATTCACTCTTGTCATCTTTTTCCTTGTCAATGGTGGCATGAGAAATTGTCACTCCAACATAAACCAATTGTCTGATTTTGGATTTTTTAAGGTCCATTAAATAGTCATTGGTAGTACATAATACAAACCTATCTACATCCACTCTCTTTATTTCCTGTCTTCCTTTGACAATAGTTTTCCTTTGGTAATTATAAGTGATTGAGTCTAGATAAACAACCTCTTCTAGGGGCTCTGGAATTTGATAGTCACCCCATGATATGTTGTTCTCAAGACTTCTTGGGGTATAGAGTTTCTCTATCATTGGCTCTTTACCCTTGTTAAGGGCTTTCTTTACCTCTGGCTTATGAACTTGTTTAGTTTATTTAGGAGCAACATTTTTAGCCTTATCATTTTCCTTAGAAACAATCTTTTCATCCTCAGTCAAGTCAACGAGTTCACTAGGTGGAATTGTAAACTATTGCTCCTTATGCTAATCCAAAATTTGCTTTGTCGATTGTTGTTGCTTACCTTGTTCTTCCCTGACTACCTTCTCATATGCCAACCTTTGTACTTCATCTTCTTCTATTTTTATCTCTTCATGTTGTCTCTGTTTTTCTTCCACTTCCTCCAAATATTTCCTCCTCTGTTCAGCCTTAGAGGCTACTCTTTTCTTTTCCAAATATTCCCAAACAACTTCCTCTTCATGTCTTCTTTTCATTTCCTCTTTTATCTTCTTTTGTAGATATAGCTCTTGTTTCTTGTCTTTCTTGTTCCTCCGGTATGACCTTTCTTTCAAATTATTCTTTCAATCTTATTTCTTCCAACCTTTTGTCTTCCTCAACTTCCATATTAACTCATTCTACTTGTACTAGCTCCTTGGTTATTTCTGTCATTTGTACATCTAATGTAAAGTAGTAAAATTTGCTAAATGAAGATGTTGTTGTTTGAGCAATACCTCATTCCAATCCTTTGCATTCTCAAATTGAAATTCATTCTCCCATATTCCATGACTATATGACCAAAACAAATATATTAGATCATGATTTTTCTTTACAAGACCCTTAGGATCATGTCTTTGATACTACCCAAGAGGAAATATATACTTAAGAAAGAGAACTTGCTTCTTTCCTTGCATGTTTTGGATGCTTCAAAAAGTGATGTCCCAAATTGAAATTATAACAAATGCATGCATATTTTATTCTTGGCCTCCAACAATGAAACCTTGATAGCCTAAAGAATTGTCTAATAAACTATTTGTCCAAGAACCAACTTGTTCGATACATACTTAAGGAATAAGTGAGATGTTGTAGTTACTCCATAAATCCTCAGATAAGTCAAATCCTCTTGAAAATACCAATTTTCAATGTATTAGATCAATTTCTTTTATCATTGGTCAATCTCAAACATTATCTACAAAAAATAATCTAATATAATGGTGCTAAGAAAAAGTCATAGATAATAGAGTACGACCTCTTATACTTGTTGTCCCAAAGTATATGAAAACAAACATGGACTAGGTTTCTGAAACATGCCAACTAATATTTAGAGTTGAGAATACATTTAATGCACATATAACATACAATAGAGATGACGTCATATAGAAGGTAGGGACAATCCCAAGTATTTCCTTAGCCTTTTGTGCTCTTTCAATCATGATATTGAGTTGATTGGCTATAATTCCAACCCAATTGAAGAACCCACTAAAATATCATGGAAGGAAATATACTCTGCAATGCTTCACTCTCACACTACTAGCTCAAGTGCATGCAAACGATGAATCAATAATCAAACTGGAGTTCAAATTTATAATTAAGTTATCCAAATCAAGCACAATAATATCGGTGATTGGAGAAATAATTCCACTTGAACATATCAGTGACTTCAATCCACTTTAGAACCGATGCTTTAATTTTACTCACATGTCCGCGGTTGAATTCCGCTTTTACCTTGGTGCTTGAATCTTTCTTTCTCATCGACAAAAAAACCCTTTCGCTCATTGGTGTTGATCCATCACTTTCACCTTGGCATTGGTGCCCACCCTTTACTTTAACTCATCAATCATTTATTGATACCCAAAAGCGACTTTGACTCAATGATGTTTATTGGTGCTTGAAAGTGACTTTGGATCAATGTTATTTATCGGTGCATAAAAGTGACTTTGGATCAATGATGAAAGTTATCTCACTCTTTTTTAACCTATCTCTTCAAATGATGAAAGTTTGGACTATTCGAATTTTTTTTGGTGTCAAATGTTTTTCTTGAATAATATGAAATGCATGAAATCTTAAAACAAAACATGGATACAACATGCAAATGTGAAACTACTTGCAAAACAATCTTAGAAAAAGTGAAACCCAAAATTTTAAAATTTTAGGATGTGTTGAGTTCCCTATATCCCTTAACTTCTAATCCTTAAAACATAATTCCTAACACTTAACACCTATAATTTCAAACCATGAACTCCTAATCGATATAACCATTTCAATACTTAACCCCTATAACCTCCATCATCTTTAACCCTTATCATCTATAACCATAATCTCTATAACACGTATACCCTCTAATCCCTATAATCCCTATCACCCTTAACTCTTAATAGCTATAAAACCTAACAACTAACCATTATAATTCCCACCCTTTAACTAATAAAAACCTTAACCCCTAAGCATATTTGAACTTATCTCCTAGCCCCTAACCATCAACCCTATAGCTTTAACTACTAAACACAAACCCCTGACTCTTGACCACTAACCCCTAACTTGTAACCCATTAAAGCTCAACCCATAAACCCCTAACCTCCTAACTGCTAACCCACAACCACTGAACCCTCAACCCTAACCCATTGGTTGTTAAATTCNAACTACTAAACACAAACCCCTGACTCTTGACCACTAACCCCTAACTTGTAACCCATTAAAGCTCAACCCATAAACCCCTAACCTCCTAACTGCTAACCCACAACCACTGAACCCTCAACCCTAACCCATTGGTTGTTAAATTCCAACCCACAACCCCAAATCCACTAGCCCATTAACCCTTAACTCCTGATCCACTAGCATACAAAACCACAGACCCACTGACCATTAACCAATCAATGCCAAACTACTAACCTTGAATGCCTAACCACTAACCACTAATGCCTAGAAAGTGATCATTGATCCCTTGCTCCAAACGACTAAGCCACCAACCCCTTGTTAATGATTGCAGCTATAGGAGACATCCTCTAGCCTACAAACCTGTGAGATGTGGAATATAGCAGCTATGTGAAGTCTTACTCTCAACTTACAAACCTGAGAGAAAGCCCCTAATAAAGGGTTCGTGGTGTTAGAATATGATGGATGTGCTCGTTTTACCATAGACAATATCACTATTGTCACCCAACCATAGGTCGAAGCCACCCTTCGAGCACCTTAACCTTGACAGAGAATCACTCCGGAAGCAAACCCTAGGCTAGATAGCCAAACAAAGGGTAGCACACCTTTCTCCAAGGATAGCGCACCAAACAAGAGCTGATCAGATAGTCCAAACCATAACCAAGAGATAGTCTAAGCCAAAACGTGATCTGCTAGCTAGAGCAGCTGCAACGACAACTTCTCCTCCAAACTTGCACACAAACTAGCTAACTGCAGTGTGCACAAGTGAGCTCTGCAGTTCTGAGAAATGCCTACCAGAATGAAGACTGGCCTCTTGTATTTATACTAATTCTGGCTAACTGCCTGGGCCGACTTCTCATTCTGGGTGCCTATTTACTTAGTATATAATATTTCTTTTGTCCGACTTCTTCTCTTGGAGGCTAATAACCTAATACAAATTATCCTCTTGAGCCGACTTGTCTTCTAGGGTTATTAGCCAACTCATTAGGGTTTCTTCTTGCTTCCCGGAATATTCTATTCTTGTTGGGTTTACATGTGGAGGTAAATACCTCACGCAGCTACCATAATATCAACACTCCCTCCTAGCTAGAGAGGTATTATAGGTAATGGTATTGAGCACAAACATACCATTCTCTCGGTAGCATCAACATAGTTGTATAAACTATCTCACGACTAGATCATGAGCATCATCATCACCATTAGTGTCATCAACTGCATCATCTCTCGAAACCATACTCCATCTGAGTAATTAGACATGATGATGGATAAGTCACTCACTCCACAAAGTGACACAAGAGCCATTCTTCTAATCCGAACATATGTCCTAGAAGAATAAATTTCCTAAACCATTTTCCATCTGGGAAATCTCTATCCATTGATTATCCATCTAGCTGATAATCATTTCCAACACTGCTAATAGTCTTCAAGGCAATCAGAACAATATCATTCAATAGAACACAACTATGTCTATCCATAGTAGTACACAAATACAATCCAATGGTACACTACCATACCAAGTAGCACACAGGTACTTGATCAGTGACGTATAGACATAAACAGTGGAACACATCCACCATAGTAGTATACATCTACTGTCTAGAGACATATAATCTTCATAACAATCATCTGATATCAACCTGCACAGAAACAATGTTATGATATAAACTAAATCATCTGGGCCATTCTTCCACTGACATTTGTGAGATCTGGAAGAGCATCTTCCCTCAGAAGGTCAAACATCAATGATGAGCTATCTGGACTATTCTTCTCAAGCAAGGAAGAATAATTGTCCTGATTTATGAGCCTGGACCATTCCCAACCCTGGGCCATTCCTCCGACACTAAACAAAGTGTAACTTGGAGAGAATGAGTCTACCCTAAGGAATGCTTGTCCTGATTGTTGAACCTGAACCATTCACCTATCTGGGCCATTCCTCCGACACTAAACAAAGTGAAGCCTCGAGAGAATGAATCTGCCCTAGGGAATGACTATCCAGACCATTTCCTAAGGAAATGACTGTCCTGCACCAACGTCCAAAACAAACCATTCTTCGAAACTTCTCACAATTGTGAGCTTCGAAAGAATGACTGTCTGGCGTGGCGGACCAGTCTTCTTGATTAACCATCAATAAGAGAGACTATCCTAGACCATTCCCCATGTTAACCATAATGGGAAATCACTGTCTATGGTACATCAACAATCCATCGAACCATTTTCATTACAAAAATGACTGTTTGATCTAGACCATTTTCCGAATTGGAAAATGCCCGTCTGTCAGAAATCTCAAACCAGTTTCCGAACTAGAAAGGAACTGCTCATCTTAGACCATTTTTCGAACTGAAAAATGGCTGTCCATAAATCAATAACACATTAGTGCTCCCTCCCAACCTGGGAGTCATCTCTTCCTTTTTCAATAGGGAAGTTGTCTCCACAAGCTCCAACTTGAGTATGCAAACTCTTTCATCTTGGATAGAGGCTTTACCAAAATGTCTTCTTATCTTTTCATCTGTGGATATATATATATATATATATATATATATATATATATATATATATATATATATNCTCTTTTCTGGACTTAATCATGGAGAATGTAATGCTTAATCTCAAAGTACTTTGGTATTTCTGGAACACTGGTTTTCTCTAAAGGCTTCATATAGTTTTGATCAATATAGTGTGTCATTTTTGGATCATCTTTTGTTTCTCATTAGCTCATAACATCGTGGCAAGGCTTAAACTGGAACATATCCATGTGGCACTTCTTCTGCCATCATGAGATCTTTGTCATGGATTGGCAATCCATCATCCTGATCTTTTGAGTAATCATTTTGATACAATATCTTTGTTATAGAAAGTCTTCATCACGCTTATGTTGTGTAATGGAGGTTCTCCATCAAGTTGTCTTCTTCCATCTGCATACAAGGGTCTCTTTCTGGTATACCTCAAAGCATTGAGGTTGATCTACATACGATATTTGTTCAATTATTAGGGAGAACAGTCTTTTCATTCATCTGATGTCAATTCCAACCTATGGATATTGTGGACGATATAATGGCTCATGTAGAGATATATCTGGTTTACTGGAACAAGTAATCACCATAGTCTTCTCCCTCCATCTAGGATAACCTCTAGTTTTGGATTTTGAAATGCTTACATTCATAAGTATTTCATACACTGTTCTTCATCACAACTTTTAGTACCTCTGCTTGATTTCTTTTAGTGAGTTCATATCATGCTGGCAATCTTGTGATTCTCGATACAATGACTGGTTGTTCTGGCTTTTCTTTCTTTCTTGGAATCTTCATGTTCTTCCTCATGTTTTTCTTTAGATCTTCGGTCCATGGAGTTTTCTATAGATTCCATGTTTTGAAGATTCCAACTTCTTCCTTTCATAGTAGGATCATGGATGTGGATGGATAACCAAGGATTCTTTAAGGCTTCTTTTCGAAGAAGGCTTCTTCTAAGGTCAAATTGAACATGTACTGCTTTTCATAGCTGCTACCATGGATATATACTTTATCACCTTTAATGGATCATAGGATTAGCTCCCTCCTAATCCTTACTTCATGTATGAATGCATGTTATTATTTTGGTAATATATAATCGACTCCCTCCATCTAGGAGATTCCACACTTCCGCTTGCATCCTTATTGCCTTCTGCAAAGTGTTACAAATCTTTTTCCAATTTCCTCTTGATTGCTGACTTCTTTCTATCTTTACTTCTTCTAGGTTTCTTTCTGATTTCATCTTATCTTTCAGCTTGTCTTATAGTCATAGTGATAGCAGTCCTTATCTTGTTGTTCTTCCATAAGCATAGTTTCTCTTTGAACATATTATCTTCTAAAAAATAGATATGCAAGATATGTACCGAAAACATGGTATGTATAAGAACTATGAAGAGTATTGTTACCTTGTCTTAGAAGAAGAAGTTTGTTTTGTCCTGCTTGGTTTTCTTTGAGGGTTCCCTTTCTTCGACAACTGATGCTTTGTGTGTTTCCTTCCTTTTCTTTAACTCAGGGCAATGATTCTTGTAGTGACCATACTTTTGACAATTGAAGCATTGTAACCTTGACATATCTTTCTCTTGATTTGTTTTCTTCCTAGAGACAAACTTATTTTTGTACTTGAAATCCTTGAACCTTACTGTGAAGGCTTGATCATCATACTTCTTTTGGGGTTTCTCTTTTTCATTGATCCTTGATTCTTCTTGAGCACAACAAGTCCAAAGTTCTTCAAATGTAGGATACTCCTTCCTTGTGTTCATGCTTGCGGAAAATGCATCCCACGTCTTGGGAAGACCATTGAGTACTATGTTTACCATTTCCTTCTCTGAAATGATCTCTTAAATAGCTTGTAGTTGATCTCTTAACTGAGAGATTTGCAAAAAGTATGATGTTATGCTATCATCATCATTCATCTTCATGTCGTGGAGCTCATTCTTCAGACTCATTACTTGTCCAATGTTTCTGACTGAGAAGAGTTTTGTTAGGGCATTGTACATCTTCTTTGATGAGTCAAGATGGGAGATGTAGGGTATCAAGTGGTCTTTTATAGATTCCACTATGATACTCATGGCATTCATATTACCATCTTTGAACTTCTCCATAACTGCAACATTCTGCGGTTCCTTCTCTTTTCCTTATTCAAACTCTAGTTCCACGATCTTTCCTTTTACGATATCCAACACTTTATTCTTGGCAAGGATGAGGTCAATCCTTGTCTTCCACTCTTTGAAGTTAGAAGCTCCATCTAACTCATTTTCTGACTTCATAGAGTAAGTCATGGTTGTTTTGACTTTGTCAACCCTAAATTTGACTAAAAACTTAAACTTGACATCTTGGCTTGTTGAGAGTACCAGGAGATGCGCCAGGCTAGGGCGCATTGGTCTATCTAGAAATTAGGTCAATCCCTTCACTTAAGGTGCCTCAACAAGAGGGTTAGGTTTTCTACAACTTCACCTGCTAGTAACCCTAGCGACAGTGCTTTGGTGACTGCTCCTGCTAGAAACCCTAGCGACAGTTCTTCAACGAGCTTAATATCCTTATGGATATGCTCCCTTCCAGTGGTTAGACTGAATGAAGGAGGTGTGGACCCATAAACTATTAGAATATGATGGATGTTCTTGTTTTACCATAGAAAATATCACTATTGTCACCCAACCATAGGTCGAAGCCACGCTCCGAGCACCTTAACCTTGACAGAGAATCACTCCGAAAGAAAACCCTAGACTAGATAGCCAAACAAAGGGTAGCACACCTTTCTCAAAGGATAGCATGCCAAACAAGAGATGATCAGATATTCCAAACCATAACCAAGAGATAGTCCAAGTCAAAAAGTAATCTGCTAGCTGTAGCAGCTGCAATGACAACTTCTCCTCCAAACTTGTGCATAAACTGGCTAACTGCAGTGCACACAAGTGAGCTCTGTAGTTCTGAGAAATTCCTGCCAGAATGAAGACGAACCTCCTATATTTATAGTAATTCTGGCTAACTGCCTTGGCCAAATTCTCATTCTGGGTGCCTATTTACTTAGTATATAATATTTCTTTTGGACGACTTCTTCTCTTGGAAGCTAATAACCTAATACAAATTATCCTCTTGAGCTAACTTGTCTTCTAGGGTTATTAGCCAACTCATTAGGGTTTCTTCTTGCTTCTCGGAATATTCTATTCTTGTTAGGTTTACACATGGAGGTAAATACCTCCCACAACTACCATAATATCAACATGTGATTCTAGCCTGGGACAAGAGATAGGAATGTATATGGCCTCCTCCATGACGTGAGAGAGAAGAAATCTAGATGATTATCCGATGTAAGAGCGATCTGTTGAGTTATAGAAATCCCGAAAAGCATTGGGCACATCATCATGAGAATAATAACGAAGATGATGTGATGGCCTCCTCTCAATAGCAACAGAGTTGATGTGGAGAATCCTGATGATCCTCTTGACGATAGCAGTGGGAAGGCAAATCTGTAGAGCAGACGTGACTATGGATGAGCATAAGTGCACGTGTGAGGACCTAGTCCATCTGTGCAATGCAGTGACTCAGGTCTATGACATCCCTATGGATGTAGCCGCTAGTGGATGAGCAGTAGTGGGTGTATCATATCCTTTGCTATATATTGTTCAAGAGTCAGACCTACCTGTAACCCTAGTTATTGTGTAAAGGGTACAGGTCAGCCCTATCTTATTGTGTGTAAAGATAAACTGTAAAAGATAATTAATATTAATATTAATTATTATAATAATAGAAAATAATATGTCTAAGTGAGGTCGGCCCTATTGTGCCAATAGACACTTCAGTTGTGCCAATAGAGGAAAATCTATTGATGATGTTGTAGTGATTGGTGTCCAAGAAGGAGGATTATACAAGTTAAAGGGACACTCAGTTTCAACACTAGTACACAATACAATTACTCCAAGTGAACTATGGAGTACAAGACTTGCTCATATACATTACAAATCCCTACCGATCATGAGAAATATGGTGACAGGTTTGCCAGAAATCCAAGTGGAACATGAAGGCATATGAAAAGAATACACACAAGGAAAGAACGTGAAGAAACCATTTCCAGGCAGTGATAACAAAGCCAAGGGAACCTTGAACATTATACACTCAGACGTGTGTGGACCGATGTCAATTGCTTCACTTAGCCGGTATGTATAGTATGTTTCATTTATTGATGATTTCTCACGTAAAACTTGGATTTAATTTTTGAAGGATAAAAATGAAGTGTCGAACAAGTTCAAAGAGTTCAAGGAACTTTTTGAAAACTTTTCTGAAAATAAGATAAATATTTTGAGATCAAATAATGGAGGAGAATTCACTTCAGATGAATTCAAGACATTCTGTAAGGAATTTGGGATTAAGAGGGAGCTCTCTACTCCTGACAATCCTCAACATAATGGTGTGTCAGAAAGAAAGAACCATACAATCATGGAAGAAATTAAGGCCATGATTCATGATCAATATTTATCCATGCATCTGGGGGTAGAGATAGCCATGATCGTTGTATATGTGTAGAAAAAAAGTACCCACAAAGTACTTGGGAACAGGACACCAGACAAGATGTTTACAGGTGAAAATCCAGAGGTCAACCACTCGAGGATATGTGGCTGTCTAGTATATGTGCATGTCCCCAAGGAAAAGAGATCGAAGTTATACCCTTCAGGAAAGAAGGGTATATTTGTTGGATATAGTGAGACATCGAAGGCATACCAAGTTTACATCCCTAGTCACCGTCAGATTGAAACTAACAAAGATGTCACCTTTGATGAGGATGAAACTTTCAATAAATCAAGATAACATCATTCATATGAGATTCATGATGATGATTCTGAAGCTCTTAGAGTTACAAATATAGATGCAGGTGATGATGTTGTATTAGAATATCATGATATGGAAGAACCACAGGGACCTACAGATTCATCCTGAAAGATGAATATCAATAAGAGAAGACCAACTTGGGCTCGGGAAATCATTCAAGATGCAGAGAATTATAGTGCTCCGGATGGATCCCTCAGAGAAAGAAAGAGGCCACGAACTTACTCTAGATATGTGACATTACTAAGTGACATCATTGATGTTGAGCCTACCAGTTACGAAGAGGTTGCAAAGAAGAAAGAATGGAAGGATGCCATGGTTGAAGAGTATCGATCCATTGTAAAGAATGATGTTTGGGATGTGGTTTCAAGACTGAAAGAGAAGACAATTGTAAGTTCCAAGTGGATTTACAAGATGAAGTGTTCAACAAATGGAAGTATTGATAAGTACAAGGCAAGACTTGTGGCACGTGGTTTCTCCTAGAAAGAAGGAGTTGTTGATATTATGGTAGCTGCGGGAGGTATTTACCTTCACGTGTAAACCTAGAAAGAATAGAATATTACAGGAAGCAAGAAGAAACCCTAATTAATTGGTTAATAACCCTAGAAGACAATTCAACTCAAGAGAATGACTTGTATCAGGTTATTAGCCTCCAAGAGAAGAAGTCAGCTAAAGAAAATATTATATACTAAAGAATTAGTACCCAGAATGAGAAGTCAGCCCAGGAATTCTGCCAAAATTAGTATAAATATAGGAGGCTAGTCTTCATTCTGACCAGTATTCTCAGAACTGAACCAATAACACTTGTGCGCAGTGCAGTTGGCCAGTCTGTGCGCAAGTTTGGAGGAGAGCTTCCATTGTAGCTACTGCAGCTAGTAGATTTTGGTTTTGGACTCTCTCTTAGTTATGGTTTGGACTCTCTGATAAGCTCTTGTTACTCTTGTTTGGTTCGCTATCCTTGGAGAGAGGTGTGCTATCTTGTTTGGCTATTTAGCCTAGGGTTTTCTTTCAGAATGATTCTCTATGAAGGTTAAGGTGCTTGGGGGTGGCTTCGGCCTATGGTTGGGTGACAATAGTGATATTGTCTTTGGTTAAATGAGCGCATCCATCATATTCTAACAAGTTATGGGACCACACCTCCTTCATTCAGTCTAACCATTGGAAGGGAGCATAGCCATAAGGATACTAAGCTCGTTGAAGAACTGTCACTAGGGTTTCTAGTAGGAGCAATTACTAAAGCATTGTCGCTAGGGTTACTAGAAGGTGCAGTTGCAGAAACCCTAACCCCCTCATTAAGGAACCTTAAGTGAAAGGATTGACCTAATTTATGGATAGACTAGTGTGCCCTAGCCTAGCACATCTCCTAGTACTCTTAGCAAGCCAATATGTCAAGTTTGAGTTTTTGGCCAAATCTAGGGTTGAACAAGTCAAAGAAACCATGACTTACTCTATGAAGTCAGAAAATAAGTTAGATGGGGATTCTAACTTCAGATCATGGAAGACAAGGATTGATCTCATCCTTGCCAAGAATAAAGTGCTGGATAACATGAAAGGAAAGATCGTGGAACCATAGTTTGAAGAAGGAAAAGAGAAGGAACCTCAGAACGTTGCAGTTTTGACAATGACATCAATGGCATGAGTATCATAGTGGATTGTATAAAATGCCACTTGATACCCTACATATCCCATCTTGACTCATCCAAGAAGATGCACGATGCCCTATCAAACCTCTTCTCAGTCAGAAACATTGGAAAAGTAATGAGTTTGAAGAATGAGCTCTGTGACATGAAGATGAATGATGATGACAACATAACATCATAACTTGTGAGAATATATCAGTTAAGAGATCAACTACAAGCTATTGAAGAGATCATTTCAGAGAAGGAATTGGTAAACATAGTACCCAATGGTCTTCCCAAGACATGGGATGCATTTTCTGCGAGCATGAACACGAGGAAGGAGTATCCTACATTTGAAGAACTTTGGAATTATTGTGCACAAGAAGAATCAAGGATCAGTGCAAAACAGAAACCCCAAAAGAAGTATGATGATCAAGCCTTCACAAAAATATAAGGATTGCTATCACTATGACTACAAGTTAGACAATACACATGAAATGATGAAGTACATCAACAACCCCTGATAACAATTCATGTGGAATTTATTACATAAGTAACAACTGTAAGATAAGCCAAAATCATAATCAATCTTGAAGAAACCTAGAAGAAGTAAAGACAGAAAGAAGTCAAAAATCAAGAGGAAATTGGAGAAAGACTTATGACACTTTGCAGAAGGAAATAAGGATGCAGACATAAGCATGGACACTATTAGATGGAGGGAGCCGATTGTATATTTCCAAAAGAAGAGCATGCATTCATACATGAAGCAAGGATTAGGAGGGAGCTAATACTATGATCCAAATATTATGAAGTATACATCCATGGTAACAGCCATGAAAAGTAGTACATGTTCAGTTTGACTTTAGAAGAAGCCTTCTTCAAAAAGAAGCCTTAAAGTATCCCTGGTTGTCCATCCACACCCATGATCCTATGATGAGAGAAATAAGTGGAATCTTCAGGGCATGGAATCTATATAAAACTCCATGGACCCAAGAGCTAAAGAGAAACATGAGGAAGAACATGAATATTCCAAGAAAGAAAGAAAAGCCAGAACAACCAGTCATTGTATTGAGAATCAAAAGACTACTAGCTTGATATGAACTCACTAAAAGCAATGAAGCAGAGGAATTGAAAGTTGTGATGAAGAACAATGTATGGAAGACTCATAAATGTAAGTATTGGGAGATCCAGAACTAGAGGTTCTCCCATATGGAGGGAGAAGACTATGATGATTGTTTGTTCCAGTAAACCAGACATACCTCTTCATGATCCATTATATCGTCTGCAATATCCATGGTTTGGAGTTTATATCATATGAATGAAAAGACTGTTCTCCAAAATAAATGAACAAAGATCGTATGTAGAGAAACCTCAAGGCTTTGAGGTATACCAGAAAGAGACCCTTGGATGTAGATGGAAGAAGTTTTTGTATGGATTCAAACAACTTGGTGCAAAGCCTCTCATGCACAACAAAAGCATGGTGAAAACCTTCTATGATAAAGATCAAAATGGTTACTCATAAGTCCAGGATGATGTATTACTAATCCATGAAAAACTCTCATGATGACAGAAGAATGGACATGTTCCAGTTTGAGACTTTCCACGATGTTATGAGCTAGAAGGAAACAAAAGAGCTGAATTCAACTATGATACACTGTAATGATCATAGTTGTATGAAGCCTTTAGAAAACCAGTGTTCCATAAATACCAAAGTACATTGAGATCAAGCATTACATTCTCCGTGATGAAGTCCAGGAAAGATAAAATAGTTCTCCAATATATACCTCCACATATGAGCAGATAAGCATATATTTTGGTAAATCCTCTATCCAAGATGAAGGAGTTTGTGTACTCAAGCAGCAGCTCGTGGAGATGAATTCCTTATTGAAAAAGGAAGATATGACTCCCAGGTTGGGAGGGAGCACTGATGTGTTACTGATTTATGGAAAATCATTTTTAAGTTCGAAAAATAGTCCAGGATGACCAGTTCCTTTCCAGTTTGGAAAGTGGTTTGAGATTTCTGATGAACAGGCATTTTCCAATTCAGAAAATGGTCCAGATCGAACGGTCATTTTCATAATGAAAATGGTTCGATGGGTTGCATATGTATCATAGACAACGATTCCCCTTGTGGTTAACATGGGGAATGGTCTAGGACAATCTCTCTTCTTGACAGTCACTCTCAGTAGTGGTCAAGAAGACTGGTCCACCTCATCGGATAGTCATTCTTTCGAAGATCACAGTTGTGAGTAGTTTCGAAGAATGGTCCGTGTTGGAGGTTGGTGCAGGACAATCATTCCCTAGGGAAGATTCATTCTCTCTAGGTTTCACTTTTTTTAGTGCTAGAGGAATGGCCCAGATAGATGAATGGTCAAGGTTCAACAACCAGGGACATGCATTCCCTGGGGAAGATTCATTCTCTCTAGGTTTCTCTTTGTTTAGTGCTGGAGGAATGGCCCGGATAGGTGAATGGTCCAAGCTCAGAAATCAGGACAATTATTCTTCCTTGATTGAGAAGAATAGTCCAGATAGCTCATAATTGATGTTTTACCCTCTAAGGGCAGATGCTCTTCCCGATCTCACAAATGTGAGTGGAAGAATGGCATAGATGATTTAGTTTATATCATAACAATGTTTTCTGTGTAGGTTGATGATATGATCGTTATGGAGATTGTATGTCTCCGGACAGTAGATGTATACTACTGTGGTGGATGTGTTCCACTAATTGTGACTATATTTCACTGATAAAGTATCCGTGTGCTACTTGGTGTGGTAGTGTACCATTAGATTGTAGTTGTGTACTACTATGGATAGACACAATTGTGTTCTATCGAATGACATTGTTCCAATTTCCCTGAAAACTATCAGTAATGTTGGAAATGATTACAATTAAATGGATGATCAATGGACAGAGATTCCCTAGATGGAAAATGGTCCAGCACATTTATTCTTCTAGGATATATGTTTGGATTAGAAGAATGGATCTTATGTCACTCTATGGAGTGAGTGACTTATCCAGCATCATGTCTGATTACTCATATGGAGTATGGTTTCGAGAGATGATGCGGCTGATGACACTGATAGTAATGATGGTGCTCATGATCTAATCATGAGTTAGTCTATATGACTATGTTGATGCTATTGGGTAAATGGTATGTTTCTTCTCAATACCATTACCTTCAATACCTCCCTAGCTAGGAGGGAGTGTTGATATTGTGGTAGCTGCGGGAGGTATTTACCTCCATGTGTAAACCTGACGAGAATAGAATATTTCGGGAAGCAAGAAGAAACGCTAATTAATTGGTTAATAACCTTAGAAGACAAGTCGGCTCAAGATAATGACTTATATTAGGTTATTAGCCTCCAATAGAAGAAGTCGACTAAAGGAAATATTATATACTAAATAATTAGTACCTAGAATGAGAAGTCAGCCCAGGCAGTCTGCCAGAATTAGTATAAATACAGGAGGTCAGTCTTCATTCTGGCTAGTATTCTCAGAACTGCAGCAGCAACACTTGTGCGCATTGCAGTTGGCCAGTTTATGTGCAAGTTTGGAGGAGAGATGTCGTTGTAGATAACAGATTTCAGTTTTGGACTCTCTCTTAGTTATGGTTTGGACTCTCTAATCAACTCTTGTTACTATTGTTTGGTGCACTATCCATGGAGAGAGGTGTGCTATCTTGTTTGGCTATCTAGCCTAGGGTTTGCTTCCAGAATGATTCTCTGTCAAGGTTAAGATGATCGGGGATGGCTTCGGCCTATGGTTGGGTGACAATAGTGATATTGTCTATCATTAAACAAGCACATCCATCATATTCTAATAGGAATAAATTATGAGGAGACATTTTCTCCTGTGGCGAGATACAATTCAATTAGAGCTATACTTTCAAGAGCTGCAGTAAAGAAGTGGAAGGTACACCAGATGGATGTGAATACAACTTTTCTAAATGGTGTAATAGAAGAATAAGTGTATGTGGATCAGCCACAAGTTTTTGAGACACATGTGTGTAGATTTAAGAAAGCCTTCTATGGGTTAAAGCAAGCACCTAGAGCATGCTACAGTAGAATTGACAGCTTCCTGATGAGATTGGGATTTACCAAGAGTAAATCAAATTCCAACCTGTACTTCAAGGTTGTGGATGGTGGACCATTGATACTATTGTTGTATGTGGATGACCTGTTTCTAACATGAGACGATAAGTTCACCACTGAGAGTAAGAGGAAGCTTGTTGTAGAGTTCAAAATGAAATACCTGGGCATGATGCATTATTTCTTAGGTCTAGAGGTATGGAAGAGACCGAGTGAGATTTTATTTAGCCAAGGAAAATATGTTGTTGAGATTCTGAAGAGATTTAGAATGATGGATTGCAAGGCCATGCCTACATTGATGGTGACAAACCTGAAGTTGTTGAGCGATACATATTTAGAAATAGTGGATGCCACCATGTATAGACAAATGATTGGTTCATTGATGTAATTAACGAACACGAGGCCATATATATGTTTTGCAGTGAACACATTGAGTCCGTATATGGTTGAGTCAAGAAGTGTTCACTTGGTTGCAACAAAACATGTGATGAGGTACCTGATGGGTACAATTGATTATGGAATCATATATGCTTCAGATCGTGAGATAAGACTGCAATGATTTACTGATTCATATTGGGATGGTAGTGTTGCATACCGGAAGATTACATATGGATGTTTCTTCAGTATGGGATCAACTATGATCTCATGGTTCAACATGAAGCGACTAGTGTGGTGCTCATTACATCTGAAGCATATAATATAACAACTTGTTCAGCTAACATCGAAGTAGTGTGGCTTCGAAATCTTCTTGCATGATTGTTTGATCTTGAGTTAGAGGCAACTTGTATCTAGTGTGGCAACCAGAGTTGTGTGAAGTTGACAGAGAACCCAATGTTCCATGAAAATTCCAAGCATATCGAGATCAGGTACCATTATATCAGAGATATGGTACAGAGGGGAGCAATGAAGCTCCATTATGTTGCTACATATGAGCAGATAGCTGATGTGTTGAGCAAGCCTATATCGAGAGTGAAGTTTGTGTACTTTAGAGACAAGCTTGGTGTGGTCCAGAAGGACATCCCTAGTAAGAGGGAGTGATGAGTTACAATTGATATCTAGGGCAACAAATTCAACATGTGGCAAAAGAAATGGGTGATCATTCACATACATGCTACTTCTACTTTAGTGATAAATCCTGGTACGTAGATGGCTACTCCAGTGAAAAATTTTGGTACATCGAGTTACTGCTACTCCAGTGATAAATCCTGGTACACAGATGGATACTCTAGTGAGAAAGTATGGTACGTTATGTTACTGATACTCTAGTGATAAATCTTGGTATGCAGATGGCTACTCTAGTGAGAAATTATGGTACGTCAAGTTACTGCTACTCCAATGATAAATATTGGTACACAAATGGTTAATCCAGTGAAAAAGTCTAGTACACCGAGTTACTGCTACTCCAATGAAAAATCCTAGTATGGAAATTACTACTCCAGTGAAAAATTCTGGTACACAAAGTTACTGATTGTGGCACCAATTAGCATGACCTCGCACAAGGTCAATAGATGCCATGCCTTCAGGGCTGGTTAGTTACACAAATTTTTAGATGGTGGGCCAACCTGTGTGGTTGGAGGTGTTTCCTATCCTTGGGCTAGATGGGTAGTGTGTGCACACTACATCACCTAATCCTCATGATTAGATGCCTGGTCATTGTGAACCAATTTATTGGTGTGCCAACGAGAGGTTACTAGTTCATTGTGGAACTAGATGCTAGATTATGTGTGAGCTGGTGAGTGAAAGCCCCGTGATGAAATAAATCCCATATGGATGATGAGACACTGGATGTTGATGTGGTTACAAAACTTATTCAATACAAATTAGTGGAAATTCAACAAGTCAATGGTCAAGTGTACAGAAGAGCAGAAGAAATCGTGATGTTCATGCCAAAAGAATACCTTCCTTTCGAAGAGGGAGTGTTGAAGTTTGTGTAGCTTCAGAAGATATTATTATTATATTCATATTGTATTTTACCAAGACAAAACCCTAACAAATAATATTATATTATATTTGTTAAGTAGGCCCTATTATGCCTTTGTAAAAGTTGGCCCTATTGTGTCTTGACAAGTCAAATGTAAAATATAAAGATAAAGTGGACAGGTCGGTCTTGACCTAATTCTGGGTAGTCCAATTTGTATTTATAAGAGGCTAAGTGCCTCACTTGAAGGACACACACAACAAGCTCTCTCACATATAAACGTGTGCAATTATGAGAGAGTGACACAGTTCTAGAGGAAGGGTGATGCAACTATAGAGAAAGGTTGTTTTGGTTATTTGGTGAAGGAATATCTTGGTCTAGTGGTGTGCTACTCTATTCTGGTTAGGGTTTATGGTGGATCTTCTATTTTGGTGAGATCTCTCTTGAGAGAGACATTGTAATTGTTGAAGAATCTAGATTGAAGAAGCTTTACTGGGTTTTCTCCCCCACGAGGGTTTCCTAGGATAAATCTTGTGTTTACTGTGGATGTCTTTCTTTCAATGATCCTTATGCATGAAATTATTGTTTTAATAGACTAAATTTAAATAATACTATACACACTTAACTTCTTAAGAAGAATTTTAACACTATCCATTAGCTCACCAATCCATAACCCCTAACCCCTTAATCCACTAACTCACTAACCATTAATATACTGATATATGTAGATATTTTGTAAATAAATTTTTGTTTTCAAATCTAATTAACTTCTATTAATTCCCTATTAAGTTTAGTGTCCTTAGCTTTATCAGATTTTAAGAAATATGTTTTCTATTGAGCGATTTGGTGTACATAGTTAAGTAGCCAACAATGTATGCATTGAATGTTAGGATATTTAGACACTTAGGATTTAGTTAAGATCAAATTGGTTTAATGTGTCTTTAGGTAAAAGTGTGTTTCTTTAGTATGCATTTGTAGTTATGTAATCTGACGGTCACGATCTGTTCATCCGATGACTCATATTCTTCTTGATCTTAATGACTACATTGTAATGGCTCACTTTACTAAATAATTATACAGGAAAAAAATTATCCATGTAATAGTTGGATCTACTAAAGGAAATACAAAATTACCATAAAATAATCTAAATAACCATTGAATATTCATTTTTATTCTTATTGAGAGAATTAGTGAGAGGTAATGAACTTACCTATGGTGAAGAAGCCATCTTACCTGTAACCTTGTGACTTGAGGAACATAGTCATACCTTGATCATTGACTTGACAATTGCAAAAAAATGTGGGGGATGACTCTCCACCCAACCATATGCCTTGCTACTTTAATCTTCAGTAGCAGGTCACCCCTAAGCTCTCGATCAACTAGTCAACCAACAATTCTTTAGTCTTGTTCTCTCTGTAGATCGTCCAAGGATAGATGGGAAAAAGAGAGATGCCCCCTTTTCTATTTCCTTCCCTCCTTATATAGAATCCCATAACTCCATCCCTATGATCCACTTGATTTATTTATTATATTTTTAGGGTTTTTCGTAGATTTCCATTACTTATTTTACCATTACCCCAATTATTCATTTTAAAGTATTTTTTATAATTTATTATTATTATTTTGTTTGTTTGTTAATTGGTCCGGACCTTCTTGGCATCGGGATTAACCTTTGGCTTGAGAAACTGTGACTCAGGGGCATCTAAGCCGTCAAAATCACCCGGGGATCGCACCCGGCCTGAGCCACACCAACCCTTAACATGGTTGGA
>ML781579.1:211926-237803 GCA_009831015.1 Picea engelmannii
TGGCCTAAAGCCGACATAATTAAAATAACATTACTAATCTAAATTACAACTAATGGCCTAAAGCCGACATAAATAAAATAGCATTACTAATCTAATATGCCCCAATTAAGGGGTAATGAGCCAATATTAGGGCTTAACAGGATTCAATAATTTTGAGGATGCAAACATACAAACAAATTTCCTTCAAGTAAAAAAATAAGAACAATAAATTAGAACCTAAATACTATGGTATATGTAAGATGTTGTAGATGATTGGAAATATGTCTTATAGATCAGATTTTCCTATGTCTTCATGGGTACATATAGTCTTCCATGTTTCTTGTTTAAAGAAGGTAATTAGTGACAAGATCCTAGTTCAAACTATCTTTCCAAATCATGGTGAAGAGTGAAAAATCATACTATAACCTAAAAAAATCATTAAAAAAAAGATCAATCAACTACAAAATTGAGCAATCACTGAGTACCTCATCAAGTGGAAGAACCTTCCAATATAATATGCGACTTGGTAAGATGATTTATTCATAGAGAAGAATCTACTTGACTAATAAATAATTGAGGGGAACACTTGTTTTAAGGGGTGGGACATGTTAAGTCCCTAGGTCTTGGGCCATTGCATTGCTATTATTATATTATTGTTTCCATTATTGCTGACTAGGCCCATTATTTGTAATTTTACCCTTTGTCTGCTATATATACCAAGGAGATCTAGTTTTAGGGAGCATCACGATTTAGTTGTAAACGTAAGGTGTAAAGGAGGCTTCCTCCTTGAAGTGGCATTTCTATTTAGTCACTTTTTATCATTCTTTAAGCATGACATTATTGAATTGTGCATTTTTTTATGTGTATTTGACTATTTGGTCCATAACAATTGATGTACTTATAAATTTCTCTTTCAAACTTCTTCATGGACTCTACGATGGAGATTTTATTCTTCTAAAAATTAATCTTTTTAGAGGAAGCACATGAAGTGGATGTAGTGTTGAGATCAACATATTCATATCTCTTCCAAATGATAGTTATAGTTGTCAATGTTGGATCATTAAGATCATTTGGGTACTTTGTATGGAATAAGGCTAGGTTAGCACAATGATAACATTTTTTCCTCCAACACATTGTTTCTGGTAAACAACTCATGAACCCCTTTTTCACATAGAATCTTGGATATAAAAGCATGAATTATGGAACGAGGATATGAATTTGTCCAATATTTTTACCAAAATCATTGAAAGTGTAATAGCATAATTCAAATAAAACATGAAAATGACAACACCATATGCCATGAACAGTGATAGATCTCATATAGTATGGTTTAAACTTCACAAATGTGCTAATTGGGATAAAAATATCAAAATGTCTCTCTCTGAAATCAATGAACATTCAACTTGAGTAAATTAGAATAAATGTTTTTCATTTGGTTCATACATACCACTTGATATTCGATGCCATGCCACATTATTTATATTTGATGAAACACAAGAATTCACCACCCAATATTCTTGCACCATAACGTCTTTTGGAAGTCTATCCTTGTATGGTTTCCTATAAATAATGGCCCCCAAAAAATACCATCATTTATTTCTAATTGCATTTTGAATTTTTATGCTTGTGTGATGTCTTTGTCAATGTTCCCAACATTTTTTATGTATGGGTCAACAAAAAATTCATTGAAGTTGTAGGTGTAATGACAATTACATGTATGAGTTTATGTATAATACTCACATCAGATGTTTGTGATTTTCCAAATGCTTTGATTTCGATAGCAAGGTTTTCAAATATATTATGCGTTACCTTTTCCTCTTTCACATGCTTTTTAACATTCAATAATGTGGTGGCATTTTTCAACTTGTACATCATCAAGCTATATAACATTTGTTTGTGTAATAACTAATTGATCTTCAAAAAACATTGTGAAAATATCACGAACACACTCTTGTGTAGTATGAGGGGAAATTTTGGTTCCTAGATCTTCAATTTTGATTATATTGATGTTCTCTATGAAGTCATCATCAACTTGGATATTACTACAACTCCTATTTTATCTTGGCATCCTCAATGCATTATCCTTCTCTTTGATTCACTCATTAATTCCATGTTGTGTATTCTCCTCTTTAATTTTTTCATTAATTCCATGTTCTTCTTCATCAGAGTAAGAGATCATTTCCTCTTCATTTTAACATGTCCATTAACATTAAGCTGTAAAGCCCTTTGTTCAACATTATCATTTGAATCTCCAATTCTCGAACTTTTTGTTTTTCTCTATTTTCCCATGCTTTTTTTTTTCATTATGGATATCATTGTCTCCATTGCAATGATTTTTTTTACAATTTCTTTTGCTCCCCATGCTTATGCAATATTTAAACCTTGAAAATCCAAAATTTTCTTTTCGATATTTTTTCTC
Source organism: Picea engelmannii (assembly GCA_009831015.1). Taxonomy (NCBI): domain Eukaryota; kingdom Viridiplantae; phylum Streptophyta; class Pinopsida; order Pinales; family Pinaceae; genus Picea; species Picea engelmannii. Next base: position 214,325 of record ML781579.1, read on the forward strand.
AATCAATATCGTAGAGTTAATAAAATCTTTAAGCCCAAAAATCAAATCTTATTGCCCAAAAGAACCTTAAACTCCAAGGAAAAAGAAATTGAAAAAAATATTTATTTTCTATTCTTTGGGATTTGCAAAATACATGTATGAATTGGATAAAATACATCTTGATCTAATGAATAAATACCAATTTTGGGTGGAAAAATACTTTTAGTTAGCCTTCAAGGTTGTTTTTTATCTATGGTCTTTTTAAAATCATGATTTATATGTATTATACCATAGTATCCACAATAGGGTGAATACATGATATTGTATAACTTTTTGGAAAGCAGGGAATGCATAAATGGTCTCCATAAACCATTGATCGAGGAGTAATGTCGAATGATGTTTTAAATCCATGATCGAGGTTTAAAACTTTGATTAAGGGATTAAATCCTTGATCAAGGTTAAACCTTGGTTGAGAGTCTAAAACCATAATCACGGTATAAGTAAAAATAAAACCTTAATTAAGGGATTATAAAATATCTTGATTGAGGTATTTAAAACCTTGAATCGAGGGTTTAAAAGTCAAGAAACTTTCCCTATTTTTTCTAATTTTCATGGGGCTTCAACTTTTAGGAGGTGAAATCCCTTCATCTCTTCCATGGAAGATGACATAGTTAGTACCTATAGATTCATCATTGAATCATCTATCCAATGGATATAATGTTCTCATTTTCTATTTCACTATATTATTAATTTATTTTGTTCTAAAACATAATTTTTTTTCTTTCTCCTAATTAGTGAAGGTCTCTAGTGAGATAAGTATCTTAGAAATTTCAAAACCAAAAACTTAGAAACAATATTTGGGATGCATATGGATGCTTACTCTTCAAAAGAGTATTTCTATTTTCTAATTGTATGTAAACAAGAGAAAATAAAATTGTTGGGAACACAAAGGTGTATAATATGTAATTCAAAAATTAATTAGTCACCATAGAAAAATAATAGAAAATACAACTTTCCAAAAAAAAAGGGATAAACTACATTTTGTGTATATCATGCTCATGCAATTTTTTTTTTTAAATTATACATTTGACACTAAGATAGTTGCTTGGAACAAAATTCACTTGTTAAATTTTCTAGAAATTTACAAAAATAAATAGATAATTAAATGCAGATTTGACACATTAAATGACATTAATGTTTTTTGAAAAAAATATCATTACAAAGATAACACAATTCCTCACAATTTTTCTTACTACACATCAAAATTCATTAATCTTAAATACACGTTTTAAGGAATTTGTTTTAAAATATATGTAAAATGTCAAATTTTCATTGTCATATTTCATTAGAAAGTGGGACACATCTTCATGGATCCACTCAATACTCCCTCCTAAGCTTATGAAATTTATAAATAAATAATTCCTTCATCTTTTTCAATGTCATGGTTGGTTGTGGTATAAAATGTACCATCCACCAATGAAATGATATGTGGACATGCCTAGAATATGTGGAAAATCCTTGACTCTTATTCATCTAATAAAAACCTCATGTTCTTCTCAAATCCATTAAAATACTTAAGGCTTAAGTAGGCCCTAGTTACACTCTACCTTGACTCTCATTCATATAAGAAAAACCTCATGTTCTTCTCAAATCCGTCATATACTTAAGTAGGTACTAGTCATACTCATTATGATATTGGGCTAATTAATGTGTATCTTAATTTGAAAAAGCTCTTAGCATAGCCCCAATATACTTTGTGGTTAGAATGTGCCCATGCTTGTACATAACACCTTATCATAATCTTTAACTAATGATGAGGTCAGGTTTCTCTTGTTCTACCCTAGTTTCAATCTTGTTTTATGATCCGAAAGGATCCAGGGAGGCCTAGGAATGAATCAGAGTTCTCATAAGTATCTCAGGAATCTCAAAATGGCCTCAACAGATAGAGAAAGGGAAAAACTTCAAAGTCCTCAAAACTCAACGAAATTGACATCATTAAGAAGAGTGCGTCGTAATCTTTCCAATGACGTAAACGATTCACCAAATGGAGTTACGAATCAAAAGATATTCACGGTCAAAGTTTTGGTCAACCTAGCCTAGTTAACATGGATGAGTCAACATCCATACTGCTGACGTCAACAACAATACAAATGACGTCAGCATCCATACAAGGTACGTGGCACAATCAGAGAGAGGCACGTGTCATGATGACATCAACATAATGACATGCCAATCTGTACAACCATATGGCAGTTTGTACAATACGTGGCAGGCTGACATGGCGAGCGGGTGATGTGGCATGATGATTATGCAGATGGATGATGAGGAACAATGAATGGCCATCACGTGGCCTAGTCATGGGCTACCACATGGCAGGGGGAAAATGCCCAATGAGGACCAACAACAAAATTTTCAAAATTAAATAGGGGTTGGCCAACGACCAACCTCGATCTACCAAAATTAGAGGTGGTTCCGCCAGAGTGGGCATATGCGACCAAATCCAGCCCCATATCCCAATGGAGTCACAAGACTTGGCATCATTGCTAAAGTTGAAGGAGGTTACACCAATATTGGCAGAGCCAACATGTTTTGGTAAACATTTATAACAAAGGGTTAAAAAGGGATGCCTGCGGGTTTGACCCCGAGATCTCCCCCATCAACGAATGACTTAATATAAACCCAATTGCCAACAGACCAAACGGTCTTCGTTGGGTAATCTGCCAACAATTTTTATTAAAAAGGCATGTTTTAGCAATGCACAGGAGGGAGGCACACACACTTATCCGTATTGGGCACAATTTTCAATTCAAAATTAATGAATTAATTGAAGGTTGCAGGCATAGAAACCGAGACGAATTTTCTAATGGGCCTGGGAGTGCTTGAGTCAGATTGAGGGGTAATTTGATGCCATGAATTTAATTGTGTTGTCTATTTTCTGATCTAAGCAAAGCTTTTGTAGCTTATTTCTAGAATGACGTATACTTATGCATTTTGAAAAATTCTTTTGCTGAGTTAATAAAAAGGCATAGCCATTTGAGAGCAGGACCCGGAGATGTAGTCCATCAGGGATGAACTCCGTTATCAATTTTTGTGTTTAGATTGATGCTTATGTCTCCTTCTTATTGATTTTTCCTTCTTTATGGTGCACTTTAATTTATGCTCATTTAATACAATTCTTTAATAAGTCACAACGATGAAAAGATCCCAGATCATGTTGGTATCAGAGCACTCATCTTTGACTTGAATTGTTGAGTGTGAATGCTTACTAGGGCCAAGCATAAGCATGGTTAAGGAACACTTAATACTTTCAAACCAGAGATTGGCCATGCATCTCGAAGGAAGAAAATGGATGAAGTGGACAAGCGTGATGAACAGGAGAAAAAATTCCATATGGTCTTCTATCCCATGTCAGAAATGGTTGAGTGAATGTATGGAGACTACGAGAAGAGGATGAAAAAGAAAAGGAAGACAAGAGAAGAACAAGAAGATGAAAATGCTTCAGTGAACCAAGGGGCTTTAGGAGACCCTCCTGAGCCTCCATCTCCACCATCAAGTTCTATCTCTTCTTCATTTGATCATTCTCATCATTCGCATCATTCTAATGCTATCCATAAAGCCTCTTTTAAGAAACCATTGTTAAATCTTGGTGTAAAATTTTCTTTACCTATGTTTAATGGATATGCTAATCCTGAAAAGCTAGATAGTTGTATCCGACAGGTTGAAGTATATTTCCGTGTACAACAGATTGGTGAAGAGGAAGTGAAAGTGAAATTAGCCTCTCCTCGATTGGAAGGCACTACTCTAGTATGGTGGGAGAGAAAGCTTGAGGACAAAAGTAAGTGTGGTAATATTCTGTCCTCATGGTCGGAATTTAAATCAGAAATAAGGAAGCAATTTTATCCATTGGGTTATTTACATAAAGAAATGATGGAATGACAAACTTTAAGACAAAGTAAAGGTCAAACAGTACAAAGTTTCGCGGAGGAATTTAGGAACAAAGCACTTGCACTAAACATTCCTTTAGATTCCTATGAAACTTTAATGAAGTATATTGGTGCACTTCATAGTTATCTTTGTCACACTTTATTGTTATTTAACCCACCAGTCTTGACGAAGTTTGTGTGCAAGCCATGCACCTTGAAAGCAAAGGAAAGAATGATCAAGAAGATCCCACAAAGAAGCCTTCCAAGTTCCCACATAATCAGTTTAAAGGAAAGTTTAAAAGAAAGGACAAAAAGACTGCCACTACAAATAAGGGAGAAGGAAATCCATATTGCACTCACTGCAAGAGGGATGGTCACGACAATGATCACTGTTGGAAACTGCATCCAGAGAAAAGACCAAAGAAGTTCGGTGGAAAGGGGAAGACAAATACCGTTTCTATAGTACAACAAGATCTTGGTTTTGATTCAAGAGATGAGGAAAAGATCACCACAGTTGGAGTACAAGGTAAAGGTTCCCTTCATGCTAGTTCAAGTTCCACTAATGAATCTCATGATGATGAAAAAAAGAGGAATGAATTATTTCACATAAGGGTTGTATCTAAGCATACTAAGATTGATACTTTGTTTTATCCGGGTTCCCAAGTTAACTTAATATCTAAGACACTTGTCAAAAAAATGGGCCCTAAAACAAAACCACATCCAAATCCTTATCCTCTTAGTTGGGTATGCAACAAAGAAAAACTTAATGTCACCAAGCAGTGTAGAGTTAGATTTGCTATTGCTTCAAAGCTGGTTGATGAAGTTGAATTTGTATGTTGTTTCACTTGATATATGTGGCATAATGTTAGGGAGTCCATATCTTTATGATAGAAAAAAGTCTTCTTTCGTCATGAGAACAAATATCACCTTACTAAAGGAGGAGTGGAATACATTGTTAGAGCCCACAACATGAAGGTAAACAAAACACAAAACACTTGTTAGTGCAGGACAAATGAAAAGACTCATAAACACTAATAAGAGATATGTACTCATGGTTGTAAGAGAAAAGGGTGTTGGAACATATGACACCTTCCAAGGATGTGATCCTTCCCATAAGAAATAATTAATTGATATTGTTTCTAATTGTGATGAGATCTTTCAAGAACCAGATGGATTACCTCCTAAGAGGGAAATCCAATATGAAATATATCTTCAACATGATTCTCCCCTTCCTAATGTGGGCATGTACAAGATGTTAGTTATAGAGATGATAAAGATCAAGAAACAAGTACAAGACTTGTTGGATCGAGGGGTCATCAAGCCTAGCTCATCTCCTTGTGGTTCTCCGATTGTGATGGTGCCAAAGAAGGATGGCACATGGAAAATGTGTGTCGATTATCGAGCCTTAAACAAAATCACAGTGAAAAATTGATACCCTCTTCCTCGTATAGATGATTTACTTGATCAATTAAAGAATGTTGTTTATTTCACTAAGTTAGATTTGCGCAGTGGTTACCATCAGTTTGGGGTTGCAGAACAGGATGCATGGAAAACTACCTTTAAAACCAAACAGGATTTATTTGAGTGGTTAGTTATTCCGTTTGGGTTTGTAATTCCCCAACGACCTTCATGCGTGTAATGAATGATGTATTCGGGCCATTCTTACATGACTTTGTAATTTTATATTTATATGGGATTCTTATATTTAGTGGGACTTGGGATGAAAATGTACATGTAAAACAAGTATTGTATACTTTGTGAAGGGAAACGTTGTATGTAAAATTGTCCAAATGTGAGTTTGGAAAGACTGTACTGATGTACTTAGGTCATATTGTAGGAGGAGGACAATTGAAAATTGATCCTTCTAAAATTGATGTAATTGTAAATTGGCCTGAGCCCACAACTGTAACCAAAGTACAAATTTTCTTGGGCGCAGTTCAGTTCTGGAGGAGATTCATCACAAACTTCTCATTTAATGCAGCTCCTTTGCATGCCTTGACCAATGTGAAGAACACTTTTTAGTGAGGAAGAAAACAACAAAAGGCCTTCAACACCTTGAAGGAAAAGACCAGTACAACACTGATATTAGCATTGTTGAATCTTCAACAACCATTTGAGATCGAGATCGATGCCAATGGTTACGCCATGGGTGCAGTATTGATGCAGTATTATAATCCTATCTGTTACCACTCTGAAAATTTTAACCAAGTTGTTGTTAACTATCCTACATATGATAAGGAGTTGTATGCATTAGTTCAAAGTGTGAAAAAATGGAATCATTACTTGTTAGGGAAGGAAACAATCATACATACAGATCACAAACCCTTACAATATCACCAAGAACAAACCAAGCTGCAACAATGTCGACATTACAGGTGGATGGGTTTTCTTCAACAGTTCCATTTAGTAATCAAGTATAAAAAGGGTACAAGTAACAAAGTAGTTGATATGCTTTCTAGACCTCCTATTGTTGCTTCTATTGTTTTGAAGAATGCTTCTTTATCTCATGATAGCTATGTTGAAAAATATGTTGTTGATGAAGATTTTAAAGATGTATTTGAGAATCTAACCCATGGTGCACAGGTGGAGAACTATTATCTGCAGGGGAACTTACTCTACCATCTTGGAAATCTATGCATTCCTAAAAGTGAATGAGTCCATGTAATACGAGAAGCTCACACTTTTCTTATGTCTGGGAATTTTGGGGTAGGAAAAACCATGGCTCATATGAAAAGGTTTTGTTACTGGCCTCAGATGAAAGAAATTGTAACTAAGTATGTAAAGGGGTGCGTGATGTGCTCTACTTGTAAGCCCACTAATAGAAAATTGAGGCTGTACTCACCACTTCATGTTCTGTCTCGTCCGTGGGAAAGTATTTCCATGGAATTTGTAGGGGGTTTACCAATGTCGAAAAGGGGTCATGATTACTTGTATGTAGTAGTGGATAGGTTTAGCAATATGTGTATCTTGATGCCATGTAAAAAGCAGGTCACTGCTGAGAAGACTGCTAATCTCTTCTTTCAATATGTTTGGGTCCACTTTGGGTTTCCTACATCCATCATCTCATATCAAGATACTTGATTCCTTGGGGATTTTTGGACAATTTTATGGAGAATGATGGACACCAATTTGAAGAGGAGTACGACTTTCCATCCACATATCGACGGTCAGACATAGGTTGTTAACCGAACAGTGGTACATTTGCGTTGAGGCTACTGTAACAAGCATCCCAAGTTGTGGGATGACCAAAAACCCTATATTCAACATGCTTACAATCGAGCCTTACATTCCTCCACTCATTGTTCTCCATTTGAGACATGTTTTGGATACTTGCCTAAGGTCCCTTTGGACTTGATGTATGGGAAATATATCAATTCAAACAAAGAAATAAATGAATATAGGGCCCACGAGTTCATTCAAAGGATCCAACAAGTGCACCAAGAAATCAAGGCGCAGTTGGTGAAAATTCAAGCACAGTATAAGGCTCGATATGACAAGCACGGGGTTTATCATCAGTTCCAGGTCAGAGACCAAGTATGGCTTCACATCAACAAGGAGCGGTTGAAGGTTGAAGGTAAGAAACTCAATCCTATCTGATATGGACCATTCACCATTTTGGAGAAAAGTGGCACCTATGCTTTTAGTTTATATATTCCACCATATATGAAGATTTACTTAGTTGTAAATGTGGAAAACTTGAAAAAAATTTAGCCTCCCATGATCATGGATCAGGGTGAGGAAGTTTCAGTACCTTCAGTTGATGAGTTTTCTCCTGAGTACTTGTACGAGTTGAAGGAAGATATCATCCTGGACATGAGGACAAGGACTTCACGCAGAGGTGATGTCTATTATCTTCGAGTGGGCTTAAAGGGCACACATCCAAGCAAGGCAAAGTGGATTGAGAAAGACAAAGTGTGGGAACTCTTCCCTCACTTACCTGTTGATTGATAAAGGATTTTTGTGGTCCAAAAGCTCTCAGTGGGAAGGCATGATCCAAAAGGATCCAGGGAGGCCTAGGAATGACTCAGAGTTCTCAGAAGTACCTCAGGAAGCTCATAATGGCCTCAACAAATAGAGAAATGGCCAAAATTCAAAGTCCTCAAAACTCAACAAAATTGGCATCATTGTGAAGAGAGCATCTCAATATTTCTATCGACGTAAACGATTCGTCAAACAGAGTTACAAATTGAAAGATATTCACGGTCAAAGTTTTGGTCAACCTAGCCCAGTTAGCAGGGATGAATCAACATCCATACTGCTAACATCAACAACAGTATGGATGGCATCAACATTCGTACAGGGTACATGGCATAATAAGAGAGCAACACGTGTCATGATGACGTCAACATAATGATGTGGCATTCTGTACAACCACATGGCAGTTCGTATAATACATGGCATGCTGACATGGGAGGTGAGTAACATAGCAGGATGACCGTGCAGATGGATGACGTGGACCAATGAAAGGTTTCCATGTGGCCCAGTCATGGGATTCCACGTGGGAGAGGGAAAATTCCCAATGAGGGCCAACAATTGAATTTTCAAAATTAAATCTACCAAAATTAGCGATGGTTCCGCCAGACTGGGCATACACCATCAAATTCGGCCCCATATCCAAACAGAGTCACAAGACTTGGTGCCATTGCTAAATTTGATGGAGGTTATGCCAATATTGGAAAATTCGGCATGTTTTGGTAAACAGTTATAACAAAGGGTTAAAAAGGGAGGCCTACATGTTTGACCCCGAGATCTCCCCCATCAACAAATGACTTAATATAAACCCAATTGCCAACAGACCAAACAGTCTTCGTTGGGTAATCCGCCAATGATTTTTATTAAAAAGGCACGTTTTAGCAATGCACAGGGGGGATGCGCACACACTTGTCCATACTGGGCACGATTTTCAATGCAAAAATTATGTATTAATTGCAGGTTGCAGGCATGAAAACTGAGACGAGTTTTCTAATGGGCTTGGGAGTGCCTGAGTCATATTGAGGCGTGGAGATAGTCATTTTTGGGTAATTCGAAGCCACAAATTCAATGGTGTTGTCTGTTTTCTGATCTGAGCAAAGATTTTACAGCTTATTTCCAGAATGAGGTATACTTATGTATTTTGCCAAATTCTTTTGCTGAGTTAATAAAAATGCCTACCCATTTGAGAGCAGGACCCGGAGACGTAGTCCACTAGGGATGAAATTCGTTATCAATTTTTGTGTTCAGATTGATGCTTATGTCTCCTTCTTATTGAGTTTTCCTTCTTTATGGCGCACTTTAATTTTTGTTCATTTAACACAATTCTTTAATAAGTCATAACAACGAAAAGATCCCGGATCATTTTACATAGATCATATTTTAGCTTTTGGCTTACATGTCCTTCCAATGTGGGAAATCCACATTGTCATGTGTCTTGGGTCCACATGAATAACATTATAAATACTATTATTATTATTATTTGTGTGCACCCATTGTCATGTTTCTTGGTGCACATACAAAACATTTGAATGCTTTTCTTTCACCGAGTAAAGTGAAAATAGAACCAAAAGGAACTTGTGGTTATTCTACGAACATGTTTTAATCATGACTGAGATTGTTTCGTTGTTATTGTCTTGAAAAAGTGTCACGATGTCCACCATGGTTCCATGTTCTATTGAGAAATCATCATTGATTTTTGGAGTTGTATTGATGGTTCAATCAAGAAATGCACATCTATATTGTGGGTTCGATATAAGTTAAATTGATTCAATTTTCTTTGGTTTCAATTGAGGTTGGGATCGATATTTGAATATTTAGTAGTCAAGTAGAAAAACATAAATTTAGTGGATGCATTATGGATTGCAGAGGAGAAATTGGTTCATCTTCAGTGACCTACATTACTCGAAGGGTTTATGGTTCAGTCCACATGAGTTGGATCCTCACGTTTTTTACCAAGGATGTTTGATGCAAGAGCATTCTTGGGATCATGTAACTGGAAACACAATATTTTCTCCCAATATACATGTCTTGTTGTTCAATCAATTTTCTTAGTAGGAGGAATAAGGAGGTGGTCATTGTAAAAAAATGTTGTGATATGAAATTTAATTATCCTTGGCTATGAGAGAAGTGTGTGATTGCTACATAAGTAAAGACCATGAAGTTGATTTCCCTTTGCTACAGATACACATGTTGTTGCAAAATTTAAGAGGCAAACGCATGAGAGGAAATTGAGAAAAGAGAGATTGACCATGCACTAACCTTATATTGACCACTTGTTACCCCTGGGAATTCATACTTATAGAAAAGGTGGAGGTGAATCACTACACAGACTATTGGAATGCCATGTGAATTGAACAGGTTGAGGGAACATTATAAATCTAGTGAATTAGCTAGAAGAGGTGTTCATCTCCAATGACTTGCAACCAAAAAAGAGGAGAATGAATACTAGTTCTTGCTTAGGGGAGTTTGAGACTATTTGACAATATAATCATGCTAGTCTACAAACAGTATGAATAGTGGAGAGATTAATACCTTTAGATTGTAATCCACATGCTGAAATCGGCATACTATTGAGTTCAATTATGTCAATTTCCTTATGTTTCCTATTGTTTACATTGTTAATTTTTTTTTATTCAATTTTGTAGCATTTGAATATTGTGATTGTGTAATTATGCTACTTATGTAGCTATTTCACTTTGATAGCATTGATTTAGTTCTATCACTATGTTAGGGAATTACAAAACTTGTTTGTGCATCAATTGGAAATCTCAAAGAATTCTATTGTTTTGGTGGAGTTAGTCATATAATTGAAATTAATTAAAATTAAATAAATAAGCCATCATTTTTTATTTATTATTATTTGGGAAAGAGAGTTTTCTATTACATAGGATTTGCATTCCTTTATTAATAAAATAACCAAATTACTTGTAGTAAGAAAAATGAAAAGCATTTTTTTGGTGATGGCATTTTTATTTACAAGAAGTTATAGATTACCAAATAGAAACTGAGTTTTAAGAATAATTTTTTTATAATGAAAGAGAAAATTGTCCCAATGCATTGATTTCAGTGACAATATAGTCCATTGATTTTAGCATTGATATAATATATCCTATGTGTATCATAGACCTAAGAGAAATCAAGTAGTTACATTCATTCCAACAACTATATAACACAAAAAGATAGGCCACATTGATTTTAGTGATGATAGAGTGCAAAATGATTTAATCCATTAATCTAAGAAATGATACAGATAAAATTGATCTAGCCCATAGATTTCAACACCTAGCCCATAGATTTCAACACCGAGATAATGCAAATCATCAAGTGAAATGACTTTAACAATAATACATTTCTAAACAATTTCAAAACACATATTATAATGTGGCTAAAGAGATTGTTCTCATTTATAAACTAAAGTCCATTGTTTTTTTTGCTCGGGTGTGATTTTTCTGAGTAAGTGCACATTAAAACTATTATATTTGTCATGTTTTTTTTATAATTCTAATATCTATAGAATGCATAAATATATGCAATGCATTAAAACCAAGAGCATCCAATAAAATGTAAATAGAATTATGGGGAACATATGAAGTTGGAGAAATAAACTATTAATATTGAAAAAAAAAAGAGGTAGACCATAACCTTCATTGCAATATCTCTATTTAAAAGTTTTTTCATATGATCGATATGAAAATACATAAAATGTAGAAGACAAATTGAGATTGATTATTGTGTAATATATGTGTTATTTATCATATGTAATCTTTTACTTTCTTGCTATTCACCTTATTTACTTTACTACTATTCACCTTATTGCTAACTTAAGTGATATTCTTAATAGTACTCTTTATAATATAGATAATACTTAGTAAATTTAAAATGATTAAATTAATCTAAAACATATATATATATATATATATATATATATATATATATATATATATAATAAGCCTAAATCCTTCTTAATTCTGAATTTATCAAGGTTTTACATTCTAAAAAAAAGTTTGTATCTCAAGATATTTGATTCCTCTTAACAATTAAATCCAAAATTAAAATGAATCTAAACTAATTATAACAAAAATTTATTTAATATTTTATTTAAGACATTTAATAGATAAAATAATATCATTTACACTAAATTACGTACAGTAATATGTTATATCCAATACCATCATATTTTAATTTCTATATTTGCTAACATTCATATTTTAAGTTCTATATTTGCTAACTTGTGCATGTTTTAATTAGCATGCTTTACAAATCATGAAGAAACAACTATCATCTTAAAACGCAGAAAAATGACTTTGCAGATAGAGAACCATGATAATCTTCTGTAACATGATTAAAGGAATAATAAGAAATTCTAGAGACGAAGTTTACACATCAAATCCTTGTGAAAAAGTTTTGTGCTCTGTAAAATTCTACCTATGAAGCCCTAAAATTATTTGTTTAAAAAAAAAAAAGCCAAATATTTCCCACAACAAACAGTCTTCATTAACTTATGCAGATATACTCGTTGTCCATAATCCTTGCAGTACCAAATTGCCCAAATTGCAGAAGATTATTAGAATGTATTGGAAAGGACAATATCTGCAAATATGGTTCTGGGAAGAAAACTGGGGTGTATGTGAAGAATGGATTAAAAAATTTACTAAGTGTGATAGCATATATTGATCCTGGAATATGATATAACACACAATTGTATATAGTATATATTGGTCTTTCTTGTATACAAGGAAGCAAGACTCTTAAACATCTGGTAGGGGTTATCTAATTGGTATGGTTTTTTTTAAATAATTGGTCTTTCTTGTATATAAGGAAACACGACTTTTAAATATTTGATAGAAGGTTATCCAACTGGTATGGCTTTCCTTAAATAAGAACCTAGTTTTTTTATATACAAGAAAACAAGACTTTTAAACTGGAATATTATATAACACACAATTGTATATAGTATATATTGGTCTTTCTTGTATACAAGGAAGCAAGACTCTTAAACATCTGGTAGGGGTTATCTAATTGGTATGGTTTTCTTTAAATAATTGGTCTTTTTTGTATATAAGGAAACACGACTTTTAAATATTTGATAGAAGGTTATCCAACTGGTATGGTTTTCCTTAAATAAGAACCTGGTTTTTTTATATACAAGAAAACAAGACTTTTAAACATCTGATAAGATAACTGACATGGTTTTTCTTAAATAAGAACCTGGTTTTCTTAAATAAAGATAATGAATCAAACTGCATTAACATGGTTTGGTTTTCTTAAATAAGGACCTGACCTGGTTTTCTTAAATAAGGATAATGAATCAAACTACATGGACAAATATCAACCAATAACTGTAACAAATTATAAATGATAATTATAACACAGCTGATTAACAACTACCTTATAATAAGTCTTCACCCTTAAAAATATATATATGTTTTACCACTGTGTAAAAAACTATATAGCTCACACAACTGAAAGCATATGATACTCATATGTATCACCATTTTCCGGCTCCATTTCCGGACTCTAGCGACTATACGAACATACTTCAGTAGACTATTACATTATGTTGCAGGATTCCTGTTTGTCTTCGCTGCACAGATACCAAATTTCATTGGGAGCATAGGGTTGATGGTAGGGTGGCCTCAGTATTTCTGGTGTGGTTGAGCATGGAGGGCAGCAAGGCGAGGATTGAGGTTTGCAGGGAGCACGGCAAGGCGAGGATGGAGGAGGAGGTTTGCAGGGGGCACGGCAAGGCGAGGATGGAGGTTTGCAAGATCCACAGCAAGGCGAGCATGGAGGTTTGCACTTTGCCTCGCACGCTGGACACAATTTCGGTCGATCGAACTCCTTACCACATTTCTCACATTTCAGCTTTGGCGGCGGCGGCGGCGGCGGCGGCGGAGGCGGCGGAGGCACAGGCCCATAGGAGAGCAATTGAGCGCACCTGAATTTCTTTCTCAGCGCGTTGAACATGCAAACGGGATCCGCGTCTCCGATCACAGTCAGCTTGTTCTCCTTCAAATCGATCTTCAGGGAGTCAATTCCTGCAATCATCCCAACATTCAGAAACGTTAACACCAAAATCAAATTAAATCGCAAGAACCTGAATAGATAATTACCTTCGATTTTCGTAACAGAATGCAAAGCGACCTTCTTGCATTTACCGCAATTACTCATGTGCAACTGAATCACAGTTATCTGCAGAGTAAATAAAAATGTCAGCCCAGTGCAGCATTAACAGTAGAGACTCGAACCCTAAATCTAGAAGAAATCAGGACTTACGTTCGCCATCTCAACACAGGATCCTTTGGAAGCTTTTTAAGAGATCTGACGAACTACAGGAATTCAAGGGTTCTCAAACGAAACGCAAGATAACTGAAAAACAATCGAAGAAGAAAAAGCATGATCTATGGCAATGGCAGATTGATGAATGTCTCTACAATAATGCTACACGACCTTAAAAAGGCGTGCAAATCTTCAAAGGTATGGCGAGAGTGATTAAGCTCTATCTTACCATATTATCTCGATGGCGTAGGCTAAAGGCCAAACGAAACCGACCTTTGCCGGCCGTCCTTTCACGGCGTCCGGATTCCCGTCCGACTCCCGTCGCCGATCATCTCTGCCCTCCGGCCGTTTTCCCAACTAATCACAAGCTTCAATGCTGGAATCGGATAGACACCGATTATGAACATGACCGCCAGCGGAGGTGGTAGAGGGGATGGGGCGGGCGGCGTATGGACGGGTAGGCGGCCGGAGGGCAGAGATGATCGGCGACGGGAGTCGGACGGGAGTCCGGACGCCGTGAAAGGACGGCCGGCAAAGGTCGGTTTCGTTTGGCCTTTAGCCTACGCCTCGATGGATGCTGTACTTTCGTTGTTGAAATTTCTGGTTCGTTTTTTTTGCTAATTTTTTTTAGATTAGTCAATTCAGAAATTGAAAAATAAGTTATATATATTATAAATGCACAAATATAAAATAATAATATATAAAAATGAATTTTTAAAATTCAGAAATGTAAAAATAAGTTATATATATTATAAATAAATGTACAAATATAAAATAATAATATATAAAAGTGAATTTTTAAAATTTAGAAATGAAAAAATAAGTTATATATTATAAATGCATAAAAATAATTTTTATGAAAAAAATCATTTATTAAAAATATATAAAAATGATTTTTTTTAATTAAATGTAAAAATTAATTAAATAATTTATTAAAAAAAATAGAAATCATATTTTGTGTTTGAATTTTAAATGAAAAAATCTCTTCACTTTCCCATCAAAACACATTTTACTATCTTTCATATCTAGTATTGAGTTTTCACCTGATATATGGAGTCACGTATCCTCATATGTACATTTAAATTTCTCATTGTTGGTCAATAAATTAGCTTGAAATTTATTTTTTAATAATATGTTTTTTCCATATTTTATAGTTTTGTTTTCACAAGTTTTTAATCTGATTTAATATATATTAAATAAGAATATACTTTATGAAAAGAAAATAAGAATATACTTTATGAAAAGAAAGAAATAAAAATAAGGAGAATATTATATAATAATAATAATTTATTTTTAAGGATACGACAAAACCACATCAAATTGGTAAATGAGACCCTCTTGTTTGAGGTATACATACCCTATCCCTTTTTGGATTTGAACTTGTGACCTCTTAAGAGGAAACACATGTTTTTAACCATGTTCTCTATATATTTAATACCCTACCCCCTTTGGATTTGAACTTATGACCTCTTAAGAGAAAACACATGTTTTTAACCATGTTCTCTATATATTTAAATATATAGAGAATTTTAAATATATATATATTAAAATTGATTTCATAGTTTATAAAATGATGGATAAGTAATTTTTTAAGTATTAAAATTAACAAATCGACAATTTTATTCCATTACAATTTCATTTCATAACCATGTTGATATTGATTTGTCGATGAATTCGTCTCCACAACCGCATGTCACAAATATTCAAAATAGATAAACTAACATAAAATTTCAACATTGGATAGTATAAATTAATTTAAAGATAAGTACATTAATAATAATAAAATTTGAAATAAAATAATTTGGAATGAAAATAAAAAATATTCCACATGTATAAAAATCGTTCAAGCTAAGTAAAAAAAACATTAAAATTAAATTAGTTTAGAAATAAATATATTAAAAATGATGCGCAACCCCATGTAAAAACCTTTCAAAATAAATAAAAAAACATTAAAATTAAATTAATTTAGAAATAAATATATTAAGAATGATAAAGTTTAAAGGAAAATAATTGAAAGCAAAACATAATATAGTAAAATTATTTATATCTTTAGTAATTATTTAGTGAATAATTATATTCCATACTCTTCTAAATTAGGTTATTATTATTTTTAAGATAAAACAATAAAATTATATTAGTTTTAAAAAAAATGAATATATATTCTTTAATTTTGAAGTTTTCATTGTGTGCAACATTGTTCTTTTGGATGGGGTGATATACCAAGGCCTTCATGCCCTCATCACTTGACATGGGAGGTGCATGAGGGCTCCTCTGTCGGCTTTCAAGATCCTTTGAAATGGGTATGGGTCAGGACAATTGGTTTCATTCCACGACATGTGTGAGGTTAATGGAATTCGTGAGGAAAGATGATAGAGGTTTTCAGTTGTTTAATTCTTTTTTGATGATCTTGGTAAGTACATTCGTTTCCCAGTTACTTTGCAAGGTTTTTTTCATTAGGAAAATTGGGATGATTATGTTTGGTGGTGCGCTTTGGTTTTTTATGCATGTTTGCATGGTTGGGCCTCTTCGTTCTCCCGTGGGTGTGGACTTGGTGCCCTTTCAAAGATGGTATGGGTTTCTAGCTAAGGGAAGGTGTCCTTGGGTTAATGCACGGTGAGCTTTCTTTGTTCTTCTCCCGAACCATCATTTGAGAGGTAGATTTTGTTGTTTAGAGTCGCCTTCAGGGTGGGGTCTCATTTCTCCTAGTTCGTATGGTATGTTTGGTGGGAAGCACCCGATTCTCCTATGGTTCTTCTTGTCCCTCTTGGCCTTGGAATATGAAACGGTTGTTAGGTTCCCTTCATTTGTGTCTACTTTACACTTGAACTTGTTTGGAAATAGGGGCCTCCAGCCCAACCTTGCCTTTGACCCTGTTTTCTTTGTTATGTTTCTCTATCCTACCTCAACACTCTTTTCTCCATAGCTATACATATGTCATAGGATTGTCCCGAGTCTGGTGTGCATGGTGCCAGAAAGAGGGGATCTTCCAAGCCTCTTTCTTCCATGTGGTTACCTTGTCGATCCCAAGACACAAGGGCAGAAAGGGCCACATAATAGACTAGTAATCTCATTCACATGAGTACCTCGCCATAAATGTAGCAAAAAATTGATATGTATGTGAATGAGGCCATGCATATGCGTGCTCAAACCTCAAAATGCCAAGTCAAGTAGAAATTCCATGATTGGGTTTCCAACACTGGTTTTTCTAGGTCAAGAGACACAAAGGGTTTCAAATCTACAAAGTTTTACTAGATGGCTAAAACTATCACGACTTTGTCAATGAAACATACTTAGATTAAACAAGTCAAGCAAGAAGAAATATTGGATAGGCTTAAGCGACTGGAAACAAAATTCACCGTGTTGTGCATAGTTTCTTTTGGCATCAATTTCAAATTCACCAATTGGGGCTCGTACGACAAGAAGGAATATGTAGAGGCAGCAGGCTCCCCAGGCACTAGATCCAATCTGATTGTTCTCGAGGAAGAGACGAAGGTTAACATCAAAGACAAGGCCAAGATGCATCAGAAATCTAGTCATGCAAGCCCAGTCCAGCCACCTCTCAGTCAGTCATGTAGATTTGGTTTCTTTCAGGTTCTTGTTTGTCTTATTATGATTCTCATTTAGTCATGATATGTGTATGATCTACAGGGATGTTCAAACTTATAAAAACTCTTACATACAAATGGTTGCTAAAATTTGAAGGCTATGTGATACCTAGTTTCCATTTTGTTAAGCATGAAAGAGTGTCAGTTATACCATTTTTTTTTTTTTTTTTTATACTATTAAAATATAATATGAGTAGTTTGGCTTACAAAAAAACATTCTATAGAAAATATCTACACTTTAACAAATATGTTACATGGTTTAAAAACAATTTTTTTAATATTTTAAATAATAAATTTGATCTTCCAAATTTAAAAAACATATATATATATATATATATATATATATATATTTTATAATAATTTGAATTAAGTAAATTTTAATATAATGATTTAATATTTAATTAATTTTTCAAAATTTTTCAAATTATATAAAAATTCAAATATTAAAAAAATATTATTTTCATATAATCTCATGCTAAAGACAAAATAAACAAATATTAATCAATTTTAATGTCGTTAACAGAAGTCAACTTTAAACCAATAATATTTAAATATGACACACAATCATTAAAAAAAAATCATGACATTCAGAACTTGTGCCTACCACCTTTTGGTACAAACCATGCTCAACACCACAGACCTCCAAACACAAAATGAAAACATTAAAAACAAAATCGTGTTAGGAATGATAAAATAAATCAAAGTTTCAAATTATTTCCATAAATTGAAGGCTTTTTCTAGTGTCGGTAATTGGAATATTTCCCCATGTCAGGTTAGGTAGTCGGTTTAGTACTCACGTGGCAAGCGGAAATACTCAGAGTACTAAGCCGCTTACCTAACTTACCAAAACTTTGCATGCGGAAATAGCAACAGAAAAGTAGTAAGCCGGTCCTCGCCGACACTACCAAAATAGTGAGACTTGAATTTGATAAAATAATTTGTTGCTTCAGGTTATATCATGTCCAAAGATATAACCCTCAGCTTTAAAAACCTTTGTGGTAAGTTTTCATTCCCTTGGTTGGTTTAAGGGATATGTATGTAATTTTCATAAACTTGGGTTGAGGTAGTTTGACAAAATGGTTGGAGGTAGGTTTTCTACTCTTGGGAGACTGGGAGACTGGTCCATTATGATAAGGTAAAAAGGTTAGGTGTTTATCATGAATGGTAGTTTTCCATTATGATAAGGTGAAAAGGGTAGGTGCCCATCATGAATGATAGTTTGATGAAATGGTTGGAAGGTAGGTCTTGTACTCTTGGGAGACTTTGGTCTATTATGATAAGGTGAAAATGGTGCCCATCATGAATGGGTCCCCTCTCTCACCGTCTTCAAAAGTTTTGACCTCCATATCATATGGGTTGTAAAGTGCACTTCATTTTTTTTGTGTGGATATATTTAGCATATTTTGCTTTCGTAGGTACAATGGGGTTACATTCATTTATGATTTTACTTTTCAATTTATATATAGTGCATTTGGCTTTTGTTCCTTGAAACTAACTTACATGCATTTAACTTCAATTTATCATGGGTTGAGAGGGATTAGATTCTTTAAAATGATAACTTTTTAAAGATGTAAAACATGAGGTTCTATGAAGATATCTATTTTACGTTTTCAGTTTTATGTATTTTAAAGTATCTTATTATTACTAGAGTATATGTTGGTCATCTTTTAAAGGTTAGATGCAATTTTCTCAATAATGGTTTATTATCTATTGTTGCTTCATGACATTCAAACATTAAGTTCTAGTACAATAATTGCTTGACATTCATTATGATAAGGTTAAAATGATAGGTTCCCCTCATGAGTGGGACCCCCCTTGCAGGTATGTCTCTGAAAGTATCATGTTCCATATCATATGGGTTGTAAAGTGCATTTCACTTCTTCTTCTTTTTTAATAATTTTTCTGAATATATAGTATATTTTTCTTTTGTAGGTACAACGAGATTACATTCATTTTACTTTTCAATTTATGTATATTGCATTTGGCTTTTGTTCCTTGAAACTAGCTTACATTCATTTAACTTCCAATCTATGATGGGTTGAGAGGGATTAAATTCTTTAAAATACTAACTTTTTAAAGATGTAAAACATGAGGTTTTATTAAGCTATCTATTTTACTTTTCAGTTTTATGTATTTTTAATATCTTATTATTACTACAGTATATGTTGGTCATCTTTTTAAGCTTAGATGCAATTTTCTCAACAATGGTTTATTATCTATTGTTGCTTCGTGACATTCAAACATTAAGTTCTAGTACTGTTGCTTGACATTCATTATGATAAGGCTAAAAGGATAGGTGCCCCTCATGAGTGGGACCCCCCTTGCAGGTATGTATCTGAATGTATTGGGTTCCATATCATATGGGTTGTAAAGTGCATTTCCCTTTTTTTTTGAATATATATAGTATGTTTTTCTTTTGTAGGTACAATTATGTTACACTCATTTTAATTTTCAATTTATGTAAAGTGCATTTGACTTTTGTTCTAGCTTACATTCATTTAACTTCCAATTTATCACGTGTTGAGAGGGACTAAATTATTTAAAAGAATTTTTTTTTAAAGATGTAAAACTTGAGGTTTTATGAAGCTATCTATTTTTTGTTTTCAATTTAATCTATTTTTAAGTATCTTATTATTACTATAGTGTATGTTGGTCCTCTTTTTAAGGTGTCGGTGCGCGGTTGTAAGACCCTAGGTTCAAGTTATCCAACCAACAAAGCCCTTCAGATATCGACACTCTCGAAATCACCTGCATGCAAGTGAAGTCTCATTTGAGGTATCTACTAGGAATGTAGGAACCATGTTTCTGCAAAGATGAGGGGATGTGAGGTCATCAACATGCTCATTGATACTTATATACCATGTGGGCAATATTATGTGTCTCTTATTCCTTGATTAATTGGTAAACTCAATTATACATCACCATTATAAGGCATAACGGAGATTGCGACATCTACCATTCACTAGAACAATCAAAATTGTTGCGCAAAACTCATATAACAAACATAGCTAGATCTAATCATGCATACATAGAACATTCATGATCAATCACATAAAAAGACACATTCATAGATAAAATATAATGTGGTTCACGCAATCTTTGGGCTACGTCCACAATGGCTGACTTCTTTATTATTCTTTGTGCAATTCATCTCAGGCTTGCACACTGCTCTACAATAGATACATCATGATATCATTCCCCATATTTCCTAGCCTCTCTCTACAAAAACTCTCCTAAAACTTCAGACATAGACTCTTTCTCATTCTCAGTCTATTCGCTTAGCAACGACAACCTATTATTCCCTGCACTATTATATATTTATACACAAAGTTTAGGGCTCAAAACCCTACCCAAAACCCTATGAGACCTCATTATGACTCATTACAAATCATGACAACACATAGTTCATGCGTCCTTTTGCTACCTTCGTGCCTACATGCTTCTTTTCCCGCTTTATCTCCTTGCTTTATTTCCTTGTGCACCACCAAATGCGTGTTTACTATGCACTTCAATCCTAAATGCACCTTTACTGTGCACTCCGGTCCTGTCTTCTCTTCTTTTCTCTGCTACTGCGTATCAACCCTTAGGATATTTCTCCAAATTGCATCCACAATTTCTATCCAACATTCCCCCAACACTCACCTGTGGCTCGTCCCGAGCCACTCAGGGCTATTGCATTGCTCGCTTCCATGATTCCATAAATTTTTGCAATGTCTCTCCAGTTGTAGTGACTTGTTTCTTTGCCTCAGCCTCCCTCTCCAAGATTTCTTCCATGGTCTGTGTTGTTAGCCTCGCAAGTTTCTCTTCACAGTCTTTCTCAGCTTGCTTCACCATGCCCTACGTCGCAACCAATTTCCCTATTATCATGAGTGCTCCTCCTTGTAGAGGTTCCAAGCGTTGTGCTATAGTCTTCTGCTCTACCCTCATCTGTTCAATCTCATTCTGTAACTGTCTATTCACAAGGATGGATGGCATGTGTTCCGTAGGTGGTAGAGTGTTTATGATTTCATTGGATTTATGTTCATTCTCCTACACACTTCTTACTCTTTCCTTGATTTCCTTCAGCTTTGGATTCACTGTCAGTTGTGTCCAAATCCACGTGTTTTCTTCACATAGCCTCGCACACTCCTCACTAAGACTCTTAATATTTGTGACTAAGGTTAGTTTTGTTCTGTCTCTTTGCACCTTCGCCTCAAGTGGTGTACCTGGTGTGGTGCATGCTTCCAACTCTTCAATACTGTTGCATAATCCTTGAATTACGTCATTGATTTTTTATATCTTCTCCTCTATTGTGGCTTCTATCACCACCGATATCTCAAGAATCACCCTATATATCTTTTGGACAACTTGTTGTACCCTCTCGGCCTTTTGTTCAACCTCTTCCTTCTCTTGCAATACCTTAGTATGAACCTTATGCAGGTTTTTCTTGTCCACCACTACCTTGGTTAATTCCTTTTTCATTGCTTCTGTGAGAAACTTTATTTCCTATGCCACCCTTACCTACAATCCTTGTAAGGATTCCATGGGTATCTGTGACAAGACTAAGTCCAGGTGACTTAGTACTTGTGCCTTTTCCTTCATCTCCAGTGTAGGTAACTCAATTACTTCGGGTGAGATCTTCAAAATTTGATTCCTTGTTGTGATCTCAGGAAGGTACGAAGTAGTGGCCCTTGCTTCTCCTGCTACGCTTGTTGGTTGGTCTTCAAAAGATATTCTCTTTGGAACGATGATCACTACCTCCAACTCTTGTTGCAATGTCATCAATTGATTTTGCACCTTTTTGTTCATCTCTTCCTATAGCTATGGCACCTATTGAACTACCTGTTGAAATAATGTAACTGTGAAGAGCATTCTTATTATTATTTTGTTACTGGATTAAATCCCCATTGGGGATTAATCATGTCATCATTATAATTATTTATATTGGATTAATCCCCATTGAGGATTAATCATGTCAGTAATTGTATAAGGACCAAATCCCCTTTTGCGGATTGGTCATTGGATTATTACAAAGTAGAGAATAAGAAGTCTTCCCCAACAGTTATAATGGAAGACCCAGAATTAATTAAAGGTGGTTTTACCCACCCAGAGTGAGAGGTCGGCCCTTCCAGTTGTGACCTTTCACACGTGCCAGTCTGATATAAATAAGAGGCTAGCGCCTCACTTCAAACACACAACTCACTTGCTCATTCTCTTATGAGGCAAGCTGCAATTACAAGTTGGAGAGAGGAGAAGAAGAGTGGCGCATCTCTTAGGGAGGACTTTCTGTATTGGTTTGAGTTATCTCTTGAACATTATATAAGCTATTTATGATAAGGAAGTTTTTGCTGGGTTTTCTTCCCCTAGAGGGTTTCCCAGGATAAATGTTGTGTCTCTTGTGAATGTGTATTTCTCAGTTAGCTTGTTCTTATTATGCTCTTATCTTATGAAATGCAAAGAACTATAATAATGGCATAAACATTAACATGGTATCAGAGCCAACCTGAAGAAAGTATTATTTGCAAGAGGAAAAATGTCATTGTTATCGTACCCAAAAATTAGGGTTTTGCAAAAGTGAATATTTTTAGCTCCCTAACCTCCTAGAAAGTTGTGCCCTCCCCCAAGGATCAATTTGGCACCTAGAGCACACCTTTTCAGTGGCTGGATCTCCCGGAAAGTGAAACCCTAGTTTCACAAAAGTACCAGAAGTACCAGAAAACCAGTACCAGAAGTACCAGAAGT
>ML781579.1:242800-266668 GCA_009831015.1 Picea engelmannii
CAATGTTTCAAGATGATATTGACAATACTGTCCTCCAGATGCCACTGATGATGCAAACCTCTCTCGCCTGATGTTGATGAAGAATACCCTTCTTGTTAAGGGGGAGTGTTGAAATAATGTAACTGCGAAGAGCATTCTTATTACTATTTTTTTATTAGATTAAATCCCCATTGCGGATTAATCATGTCATTATTATTATTATTGTTATTGGATTAATCCCCATTGAGGATTAATCATGTCAGTAATTGTATAAGGACCAAATCCCCTTTTGTGGATTGGTCATCGGACAATTACAAAGTGCAGAATAAGAAGTCGGCCCCAGTAGTTATAATGGAAGACCCAGAATTAATTAAAGGTGGGTTTACCCACCCAGAGTGAAAGGTTGGCCCTGCCAGTTGTGACCTTTCACATGTGCCAGACTGATATAAATAAGAGGCTAGCGCCTCACTTCAAACACACAACTCACTTGCTCATTCTCTTATGAGGCAAGCTGCAATTACAAGTTGGAGAGAGGAGAAGAAGAGTGGCGCATCTCTTAGGGAGGACTTTTTGTATTGGTTTGAGTTATCTCTTGAACATTGTATAAGCTATTTATGATAAGGAAATTTTTGCTGGGTTTTCGTCCCCTAGAGGGTTTCCCAGGATAAATGTTGTGTCTCTTGTGAATGTGTATTTCTCAGTGATCTTGTTCTTATTACGCTCTTATCTTATGAAATGAAAAGAACTATAATAATGGCATAAACATTAACACTACCTCCTCTATGGCATCCCTCACTTGGTATCTAATTCTATCAATATAATCATCGGTCAAGGTGTAGATAGTTGGTGGTTTATGTTCTTTCATCTTCTTGCACGGAGATGGTGTTGGCCCCTTACCTTTATCTTTCATTTTCTCCCCTACGTTTGGGACTGTCTATTGCACGTCCCCTGCACCATTGCCTTGTTCACTACCTTGTGCCTCATTTGGTTCTTCATATTCATTGTTTTGTTCCTCTTCCTCATCAGGGTGCTCCATTTCGTCAACTGGAAGTTTCCATTCTTTGTCCCAATCATTGGCAATAAGGCATACATCCTCCTTTGTCAACTTGTAGCTCGTTGGCAACCACTAGTGTGTTGGGTCTCTTTTAGCTTGGATATACATGTGGTGCATCCCTGCTTTGAAGCACACAATATTCTGATAGTTCTCCACAGTATGGGTGGTGATTAGCAGTGTCTGCTCTATGATGTGCCTGATCATTTCAAAGTAGACATAGAAGGTGGCATTGTTGTCTTGTAGTCTCCCTTTGTGTGCAGTATGCCATAAGTTAACATATTGCATCACTGAATGATCTCTTCGTGATGTTTTCAAAAGCTGGCACTCGTTAGGCTCCCTCTAGGAGACTAATGATATCAGTATGAGAAGCCAAGAATAGTGAAATTTCACTCCTTTCACCTGGGAGTCAGTGCATTCTATCATAAACTAGTTGACCAAAAATGTGGCCATATTCATTTGGACCCCTTCTGCGCACTTCTTTGCAACTATTATTTCTGCAGCCAACACCTCATCCTTCTGGATTTTCCTTAGTAATTTGTAGTCCAATACCTGCATTGCAAATCTAACTGCATCATCACTTATGATAGCGACATCCAACCCTCACTTTCATATAATGGTGTTGAACTTGAATTTCATACTTTCAGATAATGCTTTTTCCCCGACCTTATTTGCAAATATTTTTTATGGATCCTCCCATACTATCGTCAAGCTCGTTATCCATGCAATCAATTGCATATCGATATATACTAGTGGATCTAGCCATCAAGTCCCTCTATGGATGCAACTTAATAACAACTTAACGAAAACATTTATTTCTAGACTTCTGCCAAAGTGTGGGATTTATAACAAGTTCAATATCCCTGATTTTTCTAGCTTGGCTACCAAGCTTTGCAACTCGACCATTATTGCACCTGTCCCTAGTATGATTTTAGTGTGTAAATACTTGTCTCGTGCTAACTGAAGAAAATTTTGTGCATCTATTATGTCATGGTCCTAAAACTTCCATCAGGTTCCCTTCA
Source organism: Picea engelmannii (assembly GCA_009831015.1). Classification (NCBI taxonomy): domain Eukaryota; kingdom Viridiplantae; phylum Streptophyta; class Pinopsida; order Pinales; family Pinaceae; genus Picea; species Picea engelmannii. Next base: position 244,853 of record ML781579.1, read on the forward strand.
ATAATGACACTAGGTGGTATGTCTGGCATAACCATCAGGTACTTTGTGTCCTTGGGCAGTATAACCTATGGTGCACTATCCTTTCTCGATGGTATGTAATACCTAGGAAACCCCAGTTGTGAAGCCGAAGCTCTGGGCATTTCCTCAAACTCTTGTGTGACCAATGGTCACATTTGGGATAGTTTTTGTGCTACGGCAGCTGGTGCCCCAACTTTTGGTGGTGCCATTTATTTCTACAGTCGATGTTCCCCTTTTTTGACTCTACAACTGCTCTTTGTTGGCTCTGTTTCACCTTTGGTCTACTGCATATTCTCTTAGAGGTTATGCATGAAAATACCCTTTCCCTGTCGGCCTTGGGTGTGCTTTTATAAACCTTCGACATTTGTCCCTATTCATTTGTTCCTGAACTAACGGTCTAATCCACCAGTTGTGTACTCAATGTGTGATTTAATGTTGCTTTGTTACCAAATCTACTGTGAGAGTTTTTCCTCATATTGCCAGTCTGTCATGATCCCTGGCATATTTTTTCATTTATGACTACACGTCGTCCTTATGCGTTGTCATTAATGCTTTTTAACTGTTGTTGTTGACCTTTAATGCCTTTAATGGTCTTGCCAGTCCCATTCTACGTAGTTTTTATGGATTCTGCGTGTAATTTCCCTGCTCGACACAGTTTCATCCACATGTGTGACATTCACTTCTTCTGTGCACTTACTCTCGTTATAACTTACTTCATTTTTTTGTTCTCTTTTTCCACTTTTTATTTCTTTTTGTCTTTTTCCTACTATAATACACTACTATGGTACATTCCTTCTTGTGCAATTCAACCTAGTTTGTGAGAGGTTGATTGTCCCTATAAAGTTTCAATCGACTGTCATTCACCATTCCTCCTAGGACTTCACCATTCAACATTTCCAACTACACAACACCTACCTCTACCACATACTTAATTACGTGTGGTCCTAACCAATGCATTCAAAATTTTCTTGGATGTTGCATAAACTTGTTGTCATATGGAAATACTAAGTCCCCCACTTGAAAATTTTTCTGTTTAATATGTCTATCATGCCATGCCTTTTATCTTGCCTTATGAACTTGCTGATGGAACCTTACGACAAATCGGTCTTCCTCAAGCTATAACAACTATGACAATCTCTCCTCTACTGTGCTAGAGTTCAAAAGATCATTAATCGATGCAATGCATATGCTAAGCATAATAAACTTCATCAACATTACTGCTTCTTACCCATAGACCAACCTAAAAGGTGTCTTTCTGATCCACTTTTTACTTGTATTCCTAGATGCCCATATTATTGCAGGGATCCTCAAGTCCCAATCATCCCTTCCTATGTTGCATATCTTTGTCAGAGCATTCTCTAGAATTTTATCAAAATATTCTACTATCCCATTGGCCCGAGGGTGATATGACATGCTCCTCTAGTGATGAATTTTAAATTCCTCAGTCAATGCTACAATCATCTTATTCATGAAGTGTGTCCCCTAATCACTTAGTAGACTGTGCATCATCCAAATCGTTTAGCTACATTCTCAAATAGAAATCACGCAACAATCTCCACGATGCAGTCTATCATTGGTGTTGCTTCTTCTCATATGGTCAAACACTTGGTCATAGTGATTATATACCTAGCTCTTGATCTTCTTGTTGGTGGTTTGATGGGTCCAAAAAATTCTATTTCCCATTTATCAAATGCCTACAACATAACCTGTGGGTGCAAATGCATCTCATCCATTCTAGATGGATTTCCCACCCTTTGACAAAAATCACACACCTAACAATATTATTTAACATCCTTGTGAAGTCTGTGTCACCAGAGCCTTGCACAAAAAATCTTATGCGTAGTCTCTTTACATGCATAGTGTCCTCCTGCAATTCCTTTGTGCGCTTCTGAGAGTATCATTGGACTTTCATGCTCTAACACACATCGTCTTAATATTCCATCTGCACCTAACTTGTATAAGTTCCATGCAATTAGTTGGTAGTCTGTTGATTTAACCACTAACTTTTTCTTATGCGCAACTGTCATGTCTAACAGGGTCACTCCTATACTTAAAACTGCATAATTTCTGCAAGTAGTCTTCCACCATTTTAACTGCAAATAACCGCGCATCCAAAGAGTTGTCATCTAGATTCCCTGCATATTCTCCTGATCGTATGCACGATAAGTGATCTAGTCCTACATTCAACTTCCCTGGTTTCACAACAACCTCAAAATCATATTCCTCAAACAACAATGACCATATGCATATTATCCCCCCCCAAAACTGGCTTATTCACTAAGTATCTTAATGAAGAATGGTCGGTATACATATTAAAATGAGAACCCAACAAATAATGTCTAAATTTCTACAACACATACACCATTGCCAATCCTTCTCATTCTGTGTTAGTGTAATTATTTTTTGTTGTTGACAACTTCCTTCTTGTAAATGCAATTGGATGGTCTATGTCTCCTTATCCTGGATGAGATAATATTGCGCCCAAAGCTATGGAAGATGCATCCACATGAACATGAAATTCCTTCTTCCAATCTAGAAATATCAAAATTTGTGCAGTCACTAACTTTTGTTTTAGTGTGTCCAAACCTTTCTGGTAGTCCTCATTCCACTGGAACTTAGCTTCTTTCTTCAACAACTTCTCCATAGGTGTTGTCATTTGCGCATAGGCCTTAATGAACTTCTTGTAGTATCCTGTATGACCCATGGTTTCTCTCAACTGTCTGATTGATGTGGGTGGTTGAATTACAACAATCTTGGTAGGATCCACAAGTAAGCCTTGCTTACATACCACATAACCCAAAAAAATTCCAAAAGACGTGAATAAAATGAATTTCTTCAAATTCAGTGAAATATGACATTGTCTAGACCTATCAAACATTAACTTGAGGAATTCTATGTGATCTTTCAATAGAATAAACACAGTTCAATCATCTAAGTAAACTTCAAGGAACTTATGTATAAATTCCTTAAAAGTTGTGACAACTACTCTTGAAAAAAATGCAGGTGCATTCTTCAACCCAAAAGTCCTTACTGTGTACTAATAGATTCCCCACTCTGTTGCAAAATTCGTTTTATATATGTCTTCTTGGGCAATCTTAGTCTGGTGATATCCTAAAAATCCATTTTTGAAAGAATAAGCCTCCTGCCCGCCTACATTCTCCAGCACTTCATCTGTAAACGATGTTGGAAATGGATCATGCAAACATGCATCATTTAACTTCCTCAGGTACACACAAATCCTGATTCCCCCTATTTTCTTATCTTGTACTACCATTGGACTTATCCATTCTTATTCCATGATTGGTTCAATGATTCCAACTTCTAACATTTGGTCTATCTCTTCCTTTACCTTCTCTTTATATTTTGGGCTCAGTCTATAAGGTCTTTGACGTATTGGCTTAGCATTGAGTTTCAAGGGATATTCATTTCTTGTAACTCCCCAACTATCCCTTTCATTTATGAGAATGTAGTTGGAATAAATCCCGGTACTCGTGCCATAAATCTACAATATTCTCCACATTTTCATCATTCCAGTAATCACCTATCCAAGCAAACTTTGGATTTTCTTTTGTCCCAATATTTACCTTCCATGTCTTTATTGGCCATGCATATGCAACAAATTCAGGCTTTGTTCCTTATACTGCACGTTCCTCCTCAGTTTCAAGTACTTGTATACTTCTTGGGTCTTCCTCGTCTTGTTATTCTTTAGCAACATTATACCATTCTAGTAATACATGAACAATCATAGAAGCTCTGTGTGCACTACACATAGGTACCACCTCCATTGGCCCTTATTCTAAGAAGATATTGGTTCTAATGGCCTTCAAATATGCATCTAGTAATGGAGAGTCATGTTCAAATGTAAATGTTTCCTTAAACCTTTGAAGTAGCTGGTCACAATTCATCGTTTCTCTGTGTATTTCTAGTTCTAGTTACCAATTCTTAGGAATTGTATCCAATGTATGCATTACAAGGAAAAGACCTTTTAGCGGAAGTTATAACGAAGGTTTCTAGTGTTACAAAATTGGCAAAAATTGTCAAAAAAACCTCCGCTACAACATTTGTTTTCGATAGTAGATGTTTTGCGGATACTATAACGAAAGTTGATTATAACTTTAAAAATATGGGCGACTGGAAGTGTTAGTGGATGTTTAAAAATATGTGTGTTTGTATATGGAACAAGAAATGGTGCGTACATACACCTACAACACCAGTGTTGTACACTTAACATCAAGCACCAAGGAAGTAAAATATGAAAGCACCGGGGCAGTAAAATATTTAAGCATTGGGGCGTTTGTCTTATACGCACTGAGGCTTTAACTATAAAACACACTGGGGGAGTTAAAAATAATTAAGCATCAGGGATTTATTCTTAGAACATAATGATACATTATTAATAAGAAGGCACTGATGTTGTATAAAATAATATGCACCGGTGCGTTACTTGGAAAAACCCCCCGGTGCATTAAAAATCGAAAGCACCGGTGCTTTTTAGTAACAAACAAGCCCTGATGCTTATCAATAACACAATAGCGTTGGTGTGTATTAATAATATAAATGCATTGGTGCTTATTGATAACCCTAAATAACAAGTGCTTATTAATAACACAAAGCACCGGTGCTTCATATAATCTTAACGCACCGAAGGCCAATATTTTAGTATAATTTTGTGGTATTAAATAAATATTAAAACCAGTGCTAATTGGTTACATAAAAGCATTGATGCACATTTCATATGAAACACAGCGATGAGTTTTCATATTAAACGTGCCAATGATATTAATAATTAAAAGACACCCAGAAACATCGACCTGTGATAGTGCAATTATTGTTATTTTTTAATTCCATTATTTATCAAAAAATTTACATATATCTTATATTTTGATTAGTGATTTTGGATATGATGTTTGGATTAATTTGTTATATCATAAGATTTTGCATCTCTTCATTATAATATTTTGATCCAGAAAGGATCCATAGAAGATTGAGGATAACTTAGAATTTGCAGAAGCACCTCAGGAAGCTCAGAATGGCCTCAATAGACAATGAAAGGGAAAAAATTCAAAATCTTCAAAGCTCAGTGAAATTGGCATCATCACGAAGAGCGCATCATAAGATTTCCCACGATGTAAATGGATCGTCAAATGGAATTACGGATCAAAAGTTATTCTTGGTCAAAGTTTTGGTCAACCTAGCCCAATCAACAGGGATGAGTCAACATCTGTATTGTTGACGTCAGCATGAGTACAAATGAATTCATCGTCCGTACATGGTACATGGCACAGGAAAAGGGAGACACGTGTCATGCAGACATCAACATGATGATGTGGCAGCACCAGAGGATGCCACATGTCACTCATTTTTGGACTTTTTTGGTCAAATATGTGGACCAATGGGAAGGTGCCATGTGGCAATCCATACAACCACATGGAAGATCATACAAGCACTTGTCAGGTGACATGGCTAACCGTGCAATGTGGTGATGTGGGCCAATGAAATACCGCTACGTGGCCAAGTCATGGGCTGCCACGTGGTAGCGTGCAATTGCACAAGGACGCCCAAAAACTAAACATTCCAAAAGTTGGCGAGGTTGGCTTAGTGCCAACACTCAATCTGCCAAGTTGGTAGAATATCCACCAAATATGGCTGGATGGGAACCATATCCACCAAATTAAGCACATTCACCAAAGTCTCCACCATAATTAGCCAACTGCCAAAGGCTCCACTAGAATTAGTCAACCGCCAAACAACTTTGACATATATATACACAACAGTGCAACAATACACCAAAACGGGATCCCATGGGTTCGACCTTGGGATCTCCTCTATCCACTCCACCTTTACCATGTTCGCCCAACCAATTGGGTTGGGATGTGACTTGGTACAATTCACCCATAATATTACTTAAGTTTTGGATTCCGACAGTGTACAAGGGGGAAGACTAGGGGCGCGATCGTATGGACAAGGCACAAAAAAAGAGAAAATTTCCCATTAATTAATTGCAGGTGTAGGCACATAAACCGAGACAAAATTTCTCAGGGGCCTGAAAGTGCCAGACTCAGATCGAGACATGGAGATGGTCATTTTTGGGTAATTCGACACCACAAATTCAATGGTATTTGTTTTATGATCTGAGCAAATATTATGTAGCTTAACTCCATAATGAGGTATACTTATGTATTTTGCCAAATTATTTTGTTGAGTTAATAAAAAGGCCTACCCATTTGAGAGTAGGACCCCGAGACATAGTCCACCAGGGAAGAACTCCGTTATCAAGTTTTTTTGTTCAAATCTTATGCATATGTCTCTTCATTATTGAGTTATTCCTTCTTTATGGTGCATTTCAATTTATGCTCATTTAATACAATTATTTAATAATTCACATCGATGAAAAGATCCCAGATCATGTTGGTATCAGAGAATTCATCTTTGAATTGAATTTTTGAGTGTGAATGCTTACTAGGGCCAAGCATAAACAGGGTGAAGGAACACTTAAGACTTTCAACCCATAAGTTGATCGTGCATCCCGAAGGAAGAAAATGGCTGAAGAGGACAAGCGTGATGAACAGGTTAAAAAATTCAATATGGTATTTTATCGCATGTCGTAAATGGTCGAGTGAATGTATGGAGACTACGAGAAGTGGATGAAGAAGAAAGGGAAGAAAAAGGAAGCACAAGCATATGACAATGCTTCAGTGAATCAAGGGGCTGGAGGAGACCCTCCTGAGCCTCCATATTCACCATCAAGTTCTAGCTCTTCTTCCTTTGAGAATTCTCATCATTCTCATCATTCTATCCATAAAGCCTCTTTTACAAAACCATTATTAAAGATTGTTGTAAAATTTGCCTTACCTATGTTTACTGGAAATGCTAATCTTGAAAAGCTAGATAATTGGATCTGATAGGTTGAAGTATATTGTCATGTTCAACAGATTGATGAAGAGGAAGTTAAAGTGCAATTGGCCTCTTTTCGGTTGGAAGGAACCTCTCTCGTATGGTGGGATAGAAAACTTCAGAACATAAGTAAGCGTGGTAATCTTATTTCCTCATGGTCGAAATTTAAATCAGCGATAAGGAAGCAATTTTATCCATTGAGTTATTTACATAAAACAATGATGGAATGGAAAACTTTAAGGAAAAATTAAGGTCAAACTGTACAAAGTTTCACAGAAGAATTTAGGAAGAAATCTCTTACATTAAACATTCCTTTATATTCTTATGAAACTTTAATGAAGTGTTGATCCAGAATCGGATCCAGGAGGCTTCCCAGGTGTAGAAAAGGCTCAAAAATGAAAGTTCTTAGAATTGAATGAAACCAACTCCATTGCGACCGGCTAGTCATGTTGATTTTGGCCATATATTTTATTTCTCAAACGTACGTTGTATGTGAGAGTTATCACACTCTCAACATTTTCCAAACAGGTAAAAAGTCAACATGCAAAAAAGTCAATGATGACGTAGCATTGAGACATGTGGCAAAACAATAACAATTTTAATGGGTAGAGGAAAGATCCACTGTGTAGTTGACAAGTGGCACTATTCAACAAGTGAAGAGGTGACATGTGGTCCAGATGTGGGCTGCCATGTGGCACCCTATCACTGGATGGAAGTTTAAAAGTTTGTTGGGGCTCATGGAATTTGAACTCATGACCAAATTTCTAGAGAAACTCTTTGGGTAAGGTTCATTAGCCAATGCGCCACATTGGAACTTGAGTATTAAAACCCACTTTATACTATATAAACTGCAATGTAATATATGTGGGGGTGGAAGGGGGCTAGGGCTAAGCCCCAACTTGCAGACTTACCTTACCCATAACATCACAACTACCACCATTCAGAGGCGCTCTACTATATGGAAGGCATAGGGGTATTAACCTTAAGCACCTTTGGTGCACACGACCTGGATCCATAACCATGTGTTGAGTGAGTGTTTAGGAGCGTGGTCCTCTATGTAAGCCACACATGAGAATTGATTTCGGAAAAGGGGCCAGAGCAAAGCCCTTTGGGCTGGCGCTTGGCCACTTAAGTGCTACATGACCTTAATATGGAACGCGCACCCAGCCCTAGGGGATATTTTTGAATTATTTTTTCATAAAGTGGGTTTTGACCATATCATAGTTTTTTAATTGATTGTATGCCTGTTAATGGAGATTTTTGCCCATTTTGGGGGGATATTGGGATCTTTTTGAGGCCAGATCTTGGGAGGAAGTTGGGAGATGATAACCAACCCCAGATCTATATAAACCAGGCCTTATTGAGGCCATGGAGGAGATTCAAAGTAGATTTATGCTGAGGGAAAGCCAAGCCAAAGCCATTCTTATGCAGGGAAGTTGTTGAGGAGCGCACCTTTGTGGGCCATTTCTAGGGGCTCCGGTCATCCATTTTGAGTTTTATTTCTTCTGTTGGGTTTTAGAGATCTAGGAGAACAAGACCAGATCACTCTTTTAGCCTTATGGCACTACTGTGATGTACTTATTGAACTTTGAACATAAATAAAGAATCCTCACCCACTGAGACAAAGGCCCGAAGAAGTAGGTGAGATTGTCGAACTCCGTTATCACTTCTCTTATTATGGTTTGTTGTTCTTCATGCTTATGTTCAGATCTGTATATTGTTTTATGGATGCTATGTTTCTACATTAAATTCATCCTCTTTCATTTAGCTTCCTAAATGGTTAATAAACACATGCATAATAACTCAACCATTGTCATTTAAAAGATCTTTTCGGATCAAGTGGTATCAGAGCTAGTTGATGTTTGGATTTGAGTTTTTCATGTTAACTAGGAAAAAGATACAGCATGGTGAAAGCGATCTTGTTGAAGAGAATCCATTAATTGGATTGAGAAAGAGATCTTCTCACACCGAGAATATGGCATTGGAAGAGGGACTTTCTCAGGATGAGAAGAGTTTCGAAAAACTTTATTTTCCATGTCGGAGATGATGAAAGTTTTGTATGAAGATTACTTGGAACGTAAGAAACCAAATCCGGGTGAATCTTCAAAGGGAAAAAATGAAGAGGGAGAGGATCCTCCTCAGATTCCTCCTTCAACTCCATCATCACCTCCTTCTTCTTCAAGTTCAAGTTCTAAATCCAATGCAAAGAAACATGTTCATAAACATAAGAATGAAATGCCATTATTGAAACTTGATGTTAAATTTGAGTTACCCATATATGATGGTGAAGTTAATGCACAGAGACTTGACAATTGGGTCAGACAAATGGAGGTCTATTGTAGTGTGAAACAGATTAAGTATGAGGCCACACAAATCAAGTTGGCATCATTGAGACTTGCAGGCACAACACTCATCTGGTGGAAAAGCAAGTTGCAAAATGGAACGCACCAAGTGGGTAATGTATTTCCATCATGGAAAAGTTTCATTTCTACACTTAGGAAGAAATTATATCCTTTGGGTTATAAAGAAAAAGTGTTAATTGAATGGCAAGATTTAAAACTAAGAAAAGGACAAACAGTGCAAGAGTATACAAATGGATTTCGAAAAATGGCATTGATGTTAGATATCCCTTTACATACACAAGAAACCCTTATGAAGTGTATAGGAGGTTTACCTGCACACATTAGAAATATTGTATTCATGTTTGGACCCACTAAACTTGATGAGGTTTATGTTCAAGCGACATACATTGAAGCAGGAAAAGCAGGTGTATCAGGGGAATCATCTTCAAGGAAAGAGGACAAGAGGAAGTGGATAGGAAAAAGGGAAAGTCTAGTGGCGAGAAAGGGAGAGAATCCCTCTTGCAAGCATTGCAAGAAAGAGGGGCATGATGAGGACCGTTGTTGGCAGTTTCATCCCGAGAAAAGGCCAAAGTGGTTCAAGGAAAAGAAGGGGAGGCAAAAATTTGCAACGACAACTCGACCGACAGACTTGGGATCGGATTCAGGTGATGAATCAAAGGTTTCATTGGTTGGTATGACAGGTAAAATTGGTGAAAGAATTAATTGTAGAATTAAATTGTTACATATAAGGACCATCATGCGACACACTAATATAGACACACTAATCAACAATGGATCTCAATCTAATCTAATTTCAAAAGAATTGGTTAAGAAATTGGGGTTAAAAACACAAGTACATCATAATCCTTACACACTTAAATGGATAAGCAATCATCATCAAATGCACATAACAAAGAAGTGCATAATCAAATTTTCAATTTCATCTAAGTATGTGGACAAGGTAGCATGTGATGTAGTGTTGTTAAGTAAATGTGGAATGGTCTTAGGTAGTCCATACTTATATGATCGTAAAGAAATCTTATATAGGACAAATAATCAATATCAATTAACCAAAGCAGGTCAAGATTATGTGGTTCATGCTCATCATGTTAAGGCAACTAAAACTCTTCAAACAATGGAAAAATTAAAGAAGGCAGTTCAAGCAAGAAACAAACTAATAATTGTTTCAAATGAAGTAATCGATCTTAAGCAAGAACATGAAATGATTGTTGAATGGAAAATCAATCACAATTTGCTTCAAGATAAGCTCATGTCGTGCAAATATTACAAGTAAATCAACTCATTTTTCAGTCGTGTTTTTGATACTATCATTAGTAATGTTATCTACATGGATGATAGTGGCTGCAGTAAAATGTGGCAGGGTTCAAATGGATAACAATAAGTTGTCAGTTAAAAGAGCGTGAGGAGCGTGAGGAGCGCGACCTAACGCGTGAGGAGAACAACACAGCGAGCAGGGCCCCCCCAGCCATGGACGCTGGTGGGGGAGCTGTCCCCACCCCTCCCCCTTTGCCAGAGATCGACACCTTCAGGAAGCTCGTTTCCGAAGCTTCCAAGAGACCACCGTTAGCAGCACAACATAAATTTGTCAAGAAACTAGAATGCATCCCAAGCGTAGAACTTCCTTTAGAAGAAACTTGCAGGTCGACAGTCAATCTAGTAGACAAAGGTCTTATCAAGCAATTCACCGGGCTCTGGCCCTCTCCCAAATACGACGAAGCCTGGGTGTAGAGGAACTGGAGCTCGCTTATCTCAGAAGGTATAAAGAGTCATTTTGTAGGGAAAGGCTACTTCATTTTCGTCTTCGAAATCCCTGAAGATAAAAACCTCATCTTCATAAACGACCCATATTTCATGGGGCCTCAGGGGTTATATCTGAACAAATGGACCTCGGACTTCGATCCAGCCCAGGATGTGCCATCCACCGTTCCAGTGTGGGTTCGCCTACCCCATCTCCCTTTACACTGCTGGAATAAAAAATCATTGCATGCAATCGACAATAAGCTTAGAAGGTATATTGACCAAGCACCAAGAAAAGATCAGTATTCATGCACCCGGATCTGTGTGGAGGTCGATATGGAAGTGGGACTACCAGAGGCAATCAAACTAACTGCTGCAGATTGGACTCATATTCAGGAGCTATATTATGAGTAGCTACCCTTCAAATGCCGGCACTGCCATGGCTATGACCACTTCGCAAGGCACTGCAAAAAAAAGAATGCAGATGAAAGTGAGAACACGAAATAAAATCAGTGGACCACAGTCCAAAAAACAGGGACAGTAAGATCTAGAAGCAAAGGAACAATGAAGAATGGCAACCCTGGGCAACTAGAGCAAGAGAAAATCGACGGGAGCTCCAATCCCATGCTGCAATCAGTACCTCAAACAGAAAAGATCAATAAAGATACATAAGATCCAGAAATAATAATGGATAATAGTGAACAACCAAAATCCCCCCCCAAAAGGAAAGATACATGGGAACAAGGGAAAATGGCAGGAACCCTGGATGTAGTCCCCTCTCCCTCATATGCAGACATGGACAGAAAGAAAGTACTAGAACCATCAAGCTCCTCGGAGGATGAGATCCTAGAAAGGCCAGCCAAAAGAGCAGGAAGGAAGTCCTGTAAAGAAGCAAGGGAGGAAGAGGCAGAAAGACAAAATGCCCAAGGAAGCCAACCTACCATAGAAATGTCAATCGACAGAAACAAAAGAATAAGGTCTCTAAAAGGAGGAGGCCCATCCAATCCCAATAGTAAGTAATGAAAATCGTCTCTTGGAACTATAGAGGTCTGGGGAATTCGACGAAAATTGAAGCGGTCAAGGATCTGATGAAAGAGGAACCAACAGACATTCTCATGCTCCAAGAGACAAAAATCGAAGGGGAAGCCCTTCAAGAGATTAGTAAAAACAAATGGCAGAAGAATATAGGGAAAGCAATCAATGCAAGGGGCTCCTCTGGAAGAATAGAAACACTGTGGAAGGAAGAACAATTCAGCCTTGTCAACTCCTATAACACTTAGCATTGGAGCTTCACAGAACTAAAGAACACAACAAGTAAGTTAACCATTGCATTATTCAATCTTTATGTACCAACTTTGCATTCCGAAAAGAAAGAATGTTGGAAAACTTTAAATGAGTTTCTAGAACTAAATTCCCCAAACAACATAATCATTGCTGGAGATATCAATCTAGTCATGAATGGAAAAGAAAAGAGGGGAGGAAGGACCAGCAAGGATCAACTGATTCATGTATTAGAAGACACGATACAACAGTGGGATCTAATGGATTTTAAACCACGCAAAGGGCTTTACACCTGGCCCAATAATAGGACAGGGGAGGAACACATTTTTGCCAGATTGGATAGGTTTTTGGTTCAAAGAACTTTGTTGTTGGAAAGGAAGCTAATCTCCACAACCATCCTCCCCAAGCTTACCTCGGACCACAAACCCATTCTGCTTTCATTAGAGGAAGAAGAAAATTTAGGCCCAATCCCGTTCAAATTCAACCCTTTGTGGAAAGAAAAGAGTGGATTTGTAGAGACAGTCCGACTGGCATGGTCCACCATAGTTACTGGCTCTCCCAACTTTGTCTGGGAACAAAAATTAAAAATAACAAAAAAATCCCTCAAGGAATGGAGAAAACTCTATGTAAGCAACCCCAATACCCAAAGAAAGGAGCTAGTGCAGCAGTTGGGAAAGCTGCAGAATGAAATGGAAATAAAAGATATTGCCAATACAAATCTGGAAAAGGAGCAAGCAATCCAATGTAAAACTTACCTCTCCTTCAGGAACGAAGAAGAATACTAGAGACTAAAATCCCGAAGCTTATGGTTGGAATCTGGTGACAGAAATACATCTTACTTCCACCGTCAATTTAAAGACCGCCTCTCCAGGAACCACATCTCTGAGATCACAACTAATGACGGGAAGATCTGCAAAGGAATAGACAAAATAAAGGCTGCTGCTGTCTCACATTTCCACCATCTTTATAGCAAAGAGAATGATGATAACAAAGAAGTATATAAGGAATTCCTCAAGAACATCCCAGCTCTGGTCACAAAACAAGATAACACAACACTATTGAGCCTAACCAACGAAGAAGAAATCAACAAAATCATCTGGTCCATGGCCCCTGACAAAGCTCTAGGGCCAGACGGGTTCACTATTCATTTTTACAGGATATGTTAGAATATAATCAAATCTGATCTCATTAGAATGATAAAAGGATTCCTACAGAAAGAAAAACTGGGAGGCGGCACCAACTCAACTTTCCTTTCTTTAATCCCGAAAGAAACAAACCCCACCTCCTTTGATAGATTCAGGCCAATCTCCCTATGTAACGCCTCTTATAAGATAATTGCAAAACTCCTTGCAAATAGAATAAAGCCACTACTGGGCAAGCTCATCTCAGAATCGCAAGGAGGATTCATCAAAGGGAGACACATCCTGGACAATGTATTCCTAGTTCAGGAAGCTATGCATTCCAACAACCTCAGAAAAGAGAAAGGTATGTTGATCAAGTTAGACATGGCCAACGCCTTCGACATAGTAAAGTTGTCCTTCCTATATCAAGTGCTACTCTCATTCGGATTTGAGCAAGAGTTTGTAAACCTGATACAAGCCTGTACCCACAGCCCATGGATAGCACCTTTGGTAAACGAGAGGCTAGCAGAGTTCTTTTAATCTTTGAGGGCGTTGAGGCAAGGATGCCCTCTTTCTCCATTTCTGTACATTTTAATGGCGGATTCACTCAGCAGGAAGCTGGAGCAGGAAAGGTTAATAGGAGTTGCCCCAGGTCTGAGAATAATGAAGGACCTTAAGCCTATTAATCATGCTCTGTTCGCGGATGACTCTCTTATGCTAGGAGGAGCCTCAAACATAGTAGCCTCTGCATTCAAGAGCATTCTTCAAGATTACTGCAAAGTGTCAGGAGCTCTGATAAGTGAAAGGAAAAGTGTTGTCTACAGTTGGAATGCAGCAGAACACGAAACTCAAAGGATTGCTCGCACCCTAGGGTTCAAAGGGCATGCAGATTGGGAAAATATACAGTACCTTGGTCTGCCATTATCATTGGGCATAAATAAAGTCAACCCGTGGGAAGGAGTTTTAACAAAAATTAAAGTAAAAATTGATGCCTGGGGAGGACATTGGCTCACACACGAAGCTAAATTAACCCTGATAAAGTCAGTCCTTTCTTCACTGTCGATCTACCAAGCAGCCTATCTCCTGGCACCCAAATCAATTTATGGGCAAATCAACAAGTTGCTGAGAGATTTCCTGTGGCATGGTGGGAAAGGGAATCAATGCAAGTTTGATTTTGTCAGATGGGATACAGTAAAGTGGCCTGTGAGAGAAGGCGAGCTCCAAATTCGAGATCCATCTCTTGTCAACACAACACTTGGATGCAAAATCCTTTGGAAGATGCACAACGATCCTACTCATCCTATCAACAAAACATTAATGCACAAATACATTCCAAATGCTAAAATTCGAAATTTATAAATTGCCACCAACAGGAAAAGCACGTTGCTATGGAAATTGTGCCTCAAACGGACATGATTCTTTACCCAAGATCTGTACCACGTTCCTGGAAACGAAAAACAAACTTACCTCTGGATAGATTGGATAATGGGGAGGCCGTCCCTTGCTTCAAATGCCAGCCTGAATGAAATTCACGATTTTCTTGTTCACAGAGGAAAATAGAGCATCAGTGACATCTCAAAATGGGATGAGGACAGCTCCTGGTCAAAATGGAAATTCGGCAACGTCCCAAACCACCTCCTTCAACAACTTGAAATTCTCAAAGCAGAGCTTCGAGAGGCAGCACCTGTGCACAAGACTGAAAAAGACAATTGGGGCTGGGGACCCACAGGGAATTACTCCACAGCCAAAGGCTACGCTATGCTACAACTCCAGAAAGATAGACCACCCCCTGAAAGAATCTAGATGGAGGTATGGGACTCTATGGCGATCCCCAAGGTAAACTTCTTCTTCTGGACTCTAATGCACAAAAAGATCTTGACCGGCGAAAACTTAATGAAAAGAAACATTGCAGGTCCTCACAGATGTGCTCTATGCAAAGAAGCCATGGAAACCATAGATCATCTGTTTGTAGACTGTCAATTTTCAAACAAAGTCTGGCTCCTCATCCTCCATGGCCTCAAGGTCGCTGCCCCCTCTAACATCTCAGTAGTAGACCTTTTCACAACCTGGAAGGACTGTTACCCTTCGCTCTCATTGAAAATGCTATGGGCCAGAGTATGGATCTCCATCCCCAAGTATGTGTGTTGGAAGCTTTGGCTTGCAAGAAACGAGAAAATATTCAACAATACAACATGGACCCCCAACATGGTAGCTGCGAAAGAAAAAGGTCTCCTCCTAGAAACTTTGAGCTCTCAAAACCACAAAACTGACATCTCTCTACACCAGGAAGAAAAGAATTGGCTCGAAAACTCTATGCTCACCCTTCGGACCCAAAGCATTGAAAATCCCCATTCTGAAACAAAATGGAGGCTAAAAGACAATCATGACACATTCCAGAGTTGGTGGCAGAAGCAAGGAATAACTACAACATTCTTCGACGCTGCCTCCAAAGGAAACCTCGGGATAGCGGGAGCTGGAGGAATCATTTACTCCAGCGAAGGGAAAATTCTAGAAACCTTTTGTTGGGGACTCGGATAGCGAACCAACAACCAAGCAGAAATCCTGAGTTTGATAAAAGTCTGTCAGATAGCCAAGGAAAGAGGACATCGGAACCTACAAGCGTTTGGAGATTCCAAAATCTTGATCAAAATGATACACTCCGGAGGACAGTTTAATGACGCTGGCCTAAACAAGAACCTGTAAAGGTTAAGACACATTCTTCAGGAATTCACCTCCTTCATCTGCTATCATATACTTAGGGATTCAAACAAAGAAACATACATTTTAGCCAATAAAGGCTTCCTTTTGGCCCAAGGAGAGCTAAGCATAAATGATGGAGACCCAATAAAAATTTGTATTCCTTGAAAAGGACAACAACATGTAAAAGAACGTAGATGGTTTTTGTGAAGGTTGTAAGGCTTCGACCAGTTGGATTTCCCATTTAATAAAATACATAACCATTTTAGTCAAAAAAACAAAAAAACAATATGTTGTCAGTTGTCATGATTGTGTTATAGTTGATCTTGATGAGAAAGGTGTACAGGACAGAGTTTGGAGACAGAGGACAATATGGGTGGCCTATCCTGTGCTTGTTGACTGGACAGTAACCTTTTGGGGACCAAAAGGCCATTTAGTGGGGAGGTGTGATCCAAAATCGGATCCAGGAGGCTTCCCAGGTCCAAAAAAGGCTAAAAAATTAAAGTTCTCATAATTGAATGAAAACAATTCCATTGCGTCTGGCTCGTCACGCTGATTCCGACCATATATTTACTTTCTCAAACATACATTGTATGCGAGAGTTATCGTACTCTGACCATTTTCCTAAAAAGTAAAAAGTCAACAAGCAAAAAAGTCAATGCTGATGTCGGCATGGCATCATCATGTTGACGTAGCATTGAGACATGTGGTAGCACAACAATAGTTTGACTGGGCAGATGGAAGATCCACTGTGTAGTTGACAAGTGGCACTATTCAGCAAGTGAAGAGGTGCCATGTGGCCCAGACGTGGGCTGCCACGTGGCACCCTATCATTGGATGACATTTTAAAAGTTTGTTGGGGCTCATGGGATTTGATCACATGACCAAATTTCCAGAGCAAAGCATTGGGAAAGGTTCATTAGCCAACGTGTCACATTGGAACTTGGGTATTAAAACCCACTTTATACTATATAAACTGCAATGTAATATATGTGGGGGCGGAAGGGGGCTGGGACGAAGCCCCAACCCATAGACTTACCTTACCCATAGCACCACAACTACCACCATTAAGAGGTGCTCTACTATATGGAAGGTGCAGGGGGATTAACCTTTGACACCTTTGGTGCACACGACCCCGAGCCATAACCATGTGTTGGGCACGCGTTTAGAAGCGCAATCCTCTGTATAAGCCACACATGACCATTGATTTCAGAAAAGGGGCCAACACACAGCCCTTTGGGCTAGCGCTTGGCCACCTAAGTTCCATATAACCTTAATATGGAGCACGCGCCCAACTCTAGGGGCTATTTTTGAATTATTGTTGCATAAAGTGGGTTTTGACCATATTACATGTTTTTTTAATTGATTTTATGCATGTTAATGGAGATTTTTGCCCATTTTGGGGGGATATTGGGCTCTTTTTGAGGCCAGATCTTGGAAGGAAGTTGGGGGATGATAAATACGGAAAGAAGGAAAGACATCTTGCACTAATTTCAATAATAATGGTCACGATGATGAACATTGTTGGAAATGACATCCAAAGAAGGGACCAAAACAATTCAGTGGAAAGGGGAAGACAAAGACCATTGCTATAGTGAAACAAGATCTTGGTTCTGATTCAGGAGACAAAGGAAATATCACATTCGTTGGAGTACAAGCTAAAGATTCCTTTCATGCTAGTTCAAATTCCATAAGTGAATCTCATGATGATGAAAGAAAGAGGAATGGATTATTTCACATAAGAGTTGTATCTAAGCACACTAAGATAAATACATTATTTGATCCGGGTTCCCAAGTAAAATTGATATCTGAAGCACTTGTCAAAAAGACAGGTCTTGAAACTAAACCACATCCAAAGCCTTATCCTCTTGGTTGGGTACGTGATAAAGAAAAACTTAATGTCACCAAGCAGTGTAGGGTCATATTTGATATTGCTTCAAAGTTGATTGATGAAGTGGATTTGGATGTTGTATCACTTGATATATGTGGCATAGTGCTAGGGAGTCCATATCTTTATGATAGGAAAGAAATATTCTTTTGTCATGAGAACAAATATCACCTTACTAAAGGGGGAGTTGAATATATTGTTAGATCCCAGAGCATGAGGGTAAACACCACACTTGTTAGTGCAGGAGAAATGAAGAGAATCATAAAATCTAATAAGATATATGTACTCATAGTCGTAAGGGAAAAGGATGTCGGAACATCCGACACCTTCCAAGGATGTGATCCTTCTGATAAGAGATAATTAATTGAGATTGTTTCTAAGTATGCTGATATTTTCCAGGAACTAGATGGATTACCTCTTAAGAGGGAAATCCAACATGAAATACATCTTCAGCAGGATTCTCCTCTCCCTAATGTGGGCATGTACAAGATGTCAGTTCTAAAGATGACAGAGATAAAAAAGAAAGTACAAGGCTTATTGGATCGAGGGGTCATCAGGCCCAATTCATCTCCTTGTGGTTCTTCGATCATGATGGTGCCAAAGAAGGATGGTACATGGCGAATGTGTGTCTATTATCGAGCCTTAAACAAAATCATGGTGAAAAATTGATACCCTCTTCCTCGTATAGATGATATACTTGATCAATTAAATAATGTTGTTTATTTCACTAAGTTGGATTTGCGCAGTGGATACCATCAAATCAGGCTTGTAGAACAGGATGCATAGAAAACTGCATTTAAAACCAAACATGGATTGTTTGAGTGGTTAGTTATGCAATTTGGGCTTTGTAATTCTCCGACAACCTTCATGCGTGTGATGAATGATGTATTCAGGCCATTTCTAGATGATTTTGTAATTGTATATTTAGACGACATTCTTATATTTAGTGGGACTTGGGATGAACATGTAAGGCATGTAAAGCACGTATTGGATACTTTGCAAAGGGAAAAGTTGTATGTAAAATTGTCCAAATGTGAATTTGGCAAGATTGCACTTATGTACTTAGGTCATATTGTAGGAGAAGGGAAATTGAAAATTGATCCTTCCAAGATTGATGTAATTGTAAATTGGCATGAGCCCAAAAATGTAACTGAAATGTGAAGCTTCTTGGGTGAAGTCCAATACTGAAGGAGATTCATTTAAAACTTCTCTTTTATTGTAGCTCCTTTGCATGCCTTAACCAATGTGAAGAACACTTTCCAGTGGGGAGGAAAGAAACAAAAATATTTCGACACTTTGAAGGAAAATATTAGTACCGCACCAGTATTAGCACTGTCGAATATTCAACAACCTTTCGAGATTGAGACAGACGCTAGCAGACACGCCATGGGTGAAATATTCATGCAATATCGTAAGCCTATCTGTTACCACTCTAAAAATTTTAACCAAGCTGTTGTTAACTATCCTACATATGATAAAGAGTTGTATGCATTAGTTCAAAGTGTAAAGGAATGGAAGAACTATTTTTTAGGGAAGGAAACAATCATACATACATATCATCAACCCTTACAGTAACTCCAAGAAAAAGCCAAGTTGCAACAATCTCTACATTACAGATGGATGGGTTTTCTTCAACAATTTCATTTGGTAATCAAATACAAAAAGGGTACAAGTAACAAGGTAGTTGATATGCTTTCTAGACCTCCTATTGTTGCTTCTATTATTTTGAAGAATGCTTATTTATATCATGATAGTTATGTGGAACAATATGTTGTTGATGAATATTTAAAGAAGCATTTGAGAAGCTAACCCATGGTGCATAGGTAGAGAACTATTGTCTGCAGGGAAAAATACTCTGCCATCTTGGAAAACTATATATTCCTACAAGTGAACGAGTCCATGTAATACGAGAAGCTCACACTTCTCTTTTGTTTGGGCATTTTGGGGTAGGAAAAACTATGGCTCATCTGCATAGATTTTGTTACTGGCCTCATATGAAAGCAATTGTAACTAAATATGTAAAGGGATGTGTGATGTGTTCTACTTGTAAGCTCACTAATAGAAAATTAGGGCTATACTTACCACTTCCTGTTTTATCCCATCCATGGGAAAGTATCTCCATGGATTTTGTAGGGGGTTTAACAATGTCGAAAAGGGGTCATGACTATTTGTATGTTGTAGTGGATAGGTTCAGCAAGATGTGTATATTGATGCCATGTAAAAAGCATATCACTGTTGAGAAGACTACTAATATATTCTTTCAATATGTTTGGGTTTACTTTGGGTTACCCACATCCATTATCTCAGATCGAGATACTCGATTCCTTGGGGTTTTTTGGACAATATTGTGGAGAATGATGGACACCAAGTTGAAGAGGAGCACTTCTTTCCATCCACAAATCGACGGATAGACATAGGTTGTTAACCAAACAATCATACTTTTTCTTCGAGGCTACTGCAACAAGCATCCCAAGTTCTGGAATGAACAAATACCCTATGTAAAACATGCTTACAATCGAGCATTGCATTCCTCCACTCAGTGTTTACCATTTGAGACATGTTTTGGGTATTTTACTAAGGTCCCTTTGGAGTTGATGTATGGGAAAGATGACAATTTTGGTGAATAAAGAAATGAAGACAGAGCCCACAAATTCATTCAAAGGATCCAACATGTACACTAAGAAGTAAGAGAAAAGTTGGAGAAAATTCAAGCACAATATTAAGCTCTACATGACAAACACATGGTTGATCATTAGTTCCAGGTTGGAGACTAGGTATAACTTCACATCAACAAGGAGCAGTTGACGGGTGAAGGAAAGAAACTCAAGCCCATCCAATATGGACCCTTCATTATTTTGGAGAAAAAATGGTACCAATGCTTTTCATCTAGATCTTCCACCTTATATGTAGATCTACTCAGTTGTAAATGTGGAATACTTGAAAATTTTTGAGCCTCCCATGATAATGGATAAAGGTGAGGAAGTTTCAATACCTTTAGTTGATGAGTTTGCTCCTGAGTACTTGGATGAGTTGAAGGAAGATATCATCCTGGATAGGAGGACAAGGACTTCATGTAGGGGTGATGTTGATTATCTTCGACTGGTCTTAAAGGAAACACATCTAAGAAAGGAAAAGTGGATTAATAAGGACAAGGTGATGGAACTCTTCCCTTCACTTATCTGTTGATTTATGAAAGCTTTCCGTGGTCCAAAAATCTCTCAGTGGGAAGGCATGATCCAGAAAGGATCCAGAGAAGAATAAGGATAACTTAGAATTAGCAGAAGCACCTCAGGAAGCTCAGAATGGCCTTAGCTGACAGAGAAAGGGAAAAAATTGAAAATCTTCAAAGCTCAGTGAAATTGGAATCATTGCGAAGAGCGCGTCGCAAGATTTCCAACAACATAAATGACTCATCAAATGGAGTTACTGATCAAAATATATTCGCGATCAAATTTTTGGTCAACCTAGCCTAATCAACATGGAAAGATGACCAATGGGAAGGTGTCGTGGTAGACCGTACAACCACTTGTCAGGTGACGTGGAAGAGGTAACGTGACTAACTGTGTAATGTGGTGACATGGGCTAATGAAAGGCCACCATGTGGTCAAGTCATGGGATGCACATGGCAGTGTGCAATTGCACAAGGACGCCCAACAACCGAACATTCCAAAAGTTGGTGAGGTTGACTGGTGCCAAACCCCAATCTTCCAAGTTGGTAGAATATCTGCCAAATCTGGTTGAATGGGAACCATATTCACCAAAGTAAGCACATCCGCCAAAGGCTCCACTAGAATTATCCAACTGCCAAACAACTTTG
>ML781579.1:266718-303124 GCA_009831015.1 Picea engelmannii
ACAATACACCAAAACAATAGCCCGCGAGTTCGACCCCGGGATCTCCCTATCCACTCTGCCTTTTCCATGTCCGCCTGACCAATTGGGTTGGGATGTGACTTGCTGCAATCTACCCATAATATTACTTAAGTTTTGGATTCCGACAGTGTATGGGGGGAATACCAGGGGCGAGACCGTACAGACAGGGCACAAAAAATGAGAAAATTTCCCATTAATTAATTGCAGGTGCAGTTATGGAAACCGAGACAAAATTTCTGAAGGTCTTGGAAGTGCTAGACTCAGATCAAGGCGTGGAGACATTCATTTTTGTGTAATTCGACACCACGAATTCAATGGTATTGTGTTTTTTCTTATCTAAGCAAAGCTTCTATAGCTTAAGTCCAGAATGAGGTATACTTATGTATTTTGCCAAATTATTTTGCTGAGTTAATAAAAAGGCCTACCCATTTGAGAGCAGGACCCGAAGACGTAGTCCACCAGGGACGAACTTCGTCATCAAGTTTTTGTGTTCAGATATGATGCATATGTCTCTTCATTATTGATTTATTCCTTCTTTATGGTGCACTTCAATTTATGCTCATTTAATACAATTCTTTAATAAGTCACATTGATGAAAAGATCACGGATCATATTTAGTCATCCATATATTTAATCAACAATGTAACATTTCAAAATGACATTGGACAACACAATAGAATAAATTAAAACACATTTTATTATATGAATAAGAGGGTCTTTGTCATACAAAATGGGACACTTATCGGTAATCCCTTGTCTTTCAATTGGGACACTATGTCCATTACATTAAACAAAAATGTATGATTTTCACAGACAATTATTTAAAAAAAATACAATTTCATCTTGCATTGATATCCAAATATATTGGTCATCATGCTTTACTGGAACTATTGTTAGTGCTCGAGCTATTGTTATTGCTGAATGTTTGGTTGATTTCCTTGATTTTTTTGTTCTTCTTCAAGTTCCATCTACAAACATAAAAATAAATTATAATGAGTCTATCTACATTGGTGAGAATAATGAAAATTGAAATAAATAATATACATGGATGTAAATTGATAAGTGACGTACGTACAAAGCAAGAATTGACTCATGAATCATACATATATGTTCAAAATCAAATCTCATGCCTCGTTTCAACAATTCTTCTGTTGGCTCAGTTCCATACTTTGTTTCCTGCATGTTTTATACCCCATTATAAATCATAGATTTAATATAAAGTATTATTTTTGTTTCAATAATATAAAATGATAGAAGTAAAACAACATAGATTATACTTACAAATTCCACAATTAATTTTTGATATGCCAACATATACTCACAACCTTTTAATTAACCCAATGTCAATCAATTTTTCTGATCGCTCTTCTTTGTATGTTAGCACATGTTTGAAGACATTCAAGGATGGTTTTTGTAAAACAACTTAAAATATACAAAAAAAAAAATTAAGTTGTTATAAGGAAATAACAATTACTCACAAACTTTTCTATCAACCCTTTTCTTCCTTGTCGTCCAGTTTTATGTATAGAATGAATTGCATTTTCTTTTATTTTTTGTAAGAGAATATTTGAAAATTAATATTTAATGTTAAATTAATTATTTGTACCTAATAAAAAAATTCAATGATTACATGAATTTGAAGCACGCTGTTGTTGAGATAACTCCTCCTGCAAGGAAATTATGTCCAATTATTCGACCATCTCCTTGTATACTTTTTTGGATATTCCTACTATCATATTTCAGATATCAGCTCATTGGTCCTCTGGGATTTTCATAATTTTCCTGAAAAAATAAGATGACAAAAAAGTATTTTTATATTGATATATGAAAACTAAATATCACAAAATTGATATATTAATAAATGAATACTTTGCAATATATATATATATATATATATATATATATATATATATATATATATATATATATTCTAAAAAAATGTTTTTAGGAATATTACTTTTTTGTTGTTGTATGTTTTTTCTATTGCAAGTTTGACATGTCTCATTGACCATTGCTCTAGAAATGATTCTTGTAGTTTAAGTATAACCTTATTATTGGAATCATTGGATTGATTTCTATATTGAGTTGGTTTTCATTGATGTCAGCCCTTGAAGAAAGTCCAGCAGGGAATTTTGGTAGCACAAATGTTTGGGTAATGGACCCAAGTTTGTTTGATGGATAATGGTACGAGTTTTGATATATTTGAAGGAAATAATATTCTATATGGATAGTACATGTAATTCCATTTCCAATGGTATGTGGAACGTCACATAACTCCTCACGGTTAGAGAGTTATGGCCATGTGAAGTTGGAGAAACCTTATGAGTCATCTAGAAGCCCTAGAAGGTCAAAGTAGTCAAAGTGGTTGCAAAGAAGAAATTATTTAAATAATAAAGTGAAGTGATGAGTGTACTATAAGTCAAAATGGATACAAAAGAAATTATTTAAATAATAAATTTAATGGAGAAATTACTAAGTGGACAAGTGGTTAGAAGTGGGTTAGCCCTAAAATAAGGAGCATGGGTTAGGCTGGTTAGAAGGTAATTTAAATAATAAAGAGAAGTGATGAGTGTACTATAAGTCAAAGTGGATAAAAAAGAAATTATCTAAATAATAAATTTAATGGATAAATTACTAAGTGGACAAGTGATTAGAAGTGGGTTAGCCCTAAAATAAGGAAAGTAGGTTAAGATGGTTAGAAGGTAACCCCTTGAGGAAGCTACATGAAAGTATAAATAAGAGGCAAGGGTCTCTCATTTTTAATCACACTTCAGCATATTGAATATATACAAGTGATCGAGGTAACCAAAGGATATATAAGTTGAATTTCAGAGGGAATATGAAGTAAAGAAGGCCAAAATTCAAGGGAGGATAAATTTTGATGATGCTTTCTAAGGTATGTTATTTATAGGTCATCTCACCATTTTTGTAGAAATTTGTTTTCTAGAATGATTCAGACCGTGAAATTGGGAGGCTGTTGAGGAAACATATCCAAGTATATGTGATAAAAATTTCATCTTGTGGGTCATTGCATTTTTGGATTTACACTCTATGGAAAATAGGGTTTGTGGCTAGTCCTGAAACTAGTCTAAAACAGGTGTTTCGGGTAAAAACATCATAACTTATTCATAACATATCCAAATTCAGTAAGACCAATTGTATTAGTTATATAATGGTCTGTAGTATTCTGTGTACAATTTTCAGATCCATACAACAAATATTATGTGTGGTTCACGCTCTACAAGTTTTCTCTCTAGAATAAGACATAATTCAATAAGGTATGCCATTTTTTTTGTAACTCCTTTTCTGAGAGGATCCAAGTAGTGAAACCCGGAGGAATTGCATAAAAGACACTGAAGAACCTTGTGTAATATTTTTAGATATTTATTCATTACAAGTACATATTTATGATTATTGTAAGTTAGGGTTGTTGACTAATCCAGAATTAGTCATGTGAGACTAAAGTAAAGTTTGATGAAAATGATAGTCTCTTGTTGTTAAAGTTAAGGAAGGTTTGTAGGTATGTGATCATATACACCAGGTCTATTATAGAGTTACAAATCAGATTTGGATGATGAAATTGATGAGGGATTTTGGTTGAGGTACATGGTTGAGACAAGTAGTTGATGAGTTGGCACATACATGGGGCGTAAAGTTGACTATGTTGGTACATCATGATGAATCATAGTTTATGTGTATTTGATGCATGATTGGTACATATTTGGTGCATGGTTGATGCACTCGTTGATGGTACAGGTTAAGGTACGTGTTGGTGTGTGGTTGATGCAATTGTTTATGCTACAGGTTGAGGTATAGGTTGATGTATGGTACATGTTGGCACATGTTATTGGTATAGGTTGTTATAGGTTGATTACAGGTTGAGGTATAGGTTGATGTATGGTACATGTTGGCATAGGTTATTGGTACAAATTGTTACAGGTTGATTATAGGTTGATTGGTACAGGTTTACAATAGTATATCTCACAGTGATAGTGTGGCAGTGGTTCCATCATTCTACTTATACGTCAGGGCAGTTGGATGGGGCAAGGATAGGTGGTTGTAACCACCTTCCGGTTGTAGATGAAGAACATAGGGGGTTGTAGCCTCCTTCTAGTTGTATCCAGAGAATTGGGGAGTTGGAGCTTCCCTCAGGTTGTAGCCTGAGAAACTAGGGGGTTGGAGCCTCGTTCCAGTTGCAACTGGAAAACAAAGGAAGTTGATGCTTCCAATGAATGTAATTCTTAAAGACATATAAGAAAAAGAAATATGTGATTTTCTCCCGCTTTGGGTTTCCACATAAAAACACTAGTGTACTGTGTATGTGTATGATTGCTCATTTGTTCATTGTTTATTTACTCTACAATTATTGGATGATAATGCTACATTGATATAAAACTTGTATTATATGGTTAAAAATGATTAAATTTCTCTATTATTGATTCACCCCCCTCTCAGTAATCCAACATATACGTTCATTCCACTATATCCCTCATAGTTATGTAAACGTTTTCCCTCGTTTGATTAATCTTAAACACCACTCTAGATGATCTAAGGACCAATTCATCATTATTTACATCTTCTATATTAACTAATTTTGTTTTGTTATGATGAAATTTTGTTCCCTCATTGTTGGTGCCTGTAGAACATTAAACATATGTGAATTAATAGATTGTTTGAAACATGCAATCTAATATTCCTAAGTATATTATTAATGAAAATTCAAAAAACACAATCATATTGAATAATATTTTTTCATTCTCCTAATTCAACCATCTGCAATTTTTCCATCAAGCTTTTATGCTTTTATGCACTTAGATCAGAAATAATCTTATCGAGCTTCCTCATTTAGTGCCCCTGCATGACACACACTAAAAAAATAGTATTAGTTAAACTTACATATAGTGTTGGTGTGGGTTTGTTCAGACCAGGGTCCTTCTCAAGTTACCAACAAAAGGCATCATGTAGTCTAGAGCCCTGACATTTTCATCTCCTCTGAAGAGAAGAAGTCTCACCCGAAGAGCTGCTGAGACAAAGAGATAGGGAAGGTTAGGGACAAGACTACAAAAGATCCATGGAGTGTTCAGAACTTACTTTAGTCCTTACATAATCAACATTATCAGATCAGAAACATCTAAATGCAAGAACCAAACCTACTGGTATTGCGAACATCAGTTAACCATAAGAGTAGCAATTGTAACTCATAAGCTATACATGAAGACTGAAATGCATAAGAAACAATGTAAAGACACATTAGATTTGAATATTTAACCCTTCTTTATATCATCATTAAAGATCTTTCTTTCATTACAGACTCAACATTACATAGAAAGTACAGTCCAAACTCTTAGCTTCGACCCTCGGCCACAGAGTCCTGATTTCCTAGCCAATAGGTCGTGTTCATTACAGACTCTGCTCTTCTTGATTTAGCACAAAACCTTGG
Source organism: Picea engelmannii (assembly GCA_009831015.1). Classification (NCBI taxonomy): domain Eukaryota; kingdom Viridiplantae; phylum Streptophyta; class Pinopsida; order Pinales; family Pinaceae; genus Picea; species Picea engelmannii. The sequence goes on from ML781579.1 coordinate 272,177, forward strand.
GCAATGCCCATGGACATGACTCTGATAGACACTACTCAACCTAACAATATCATCTAATGACAAAAATGAATGAGCAAGCTTATCAATTGACTGAACCAACCAACCCAACAATCAATCAACCAATCAACCCTTTTACAATTATATTCTATCCTATATATAGTTGGGTTATGTATTTTTGTTCTGTTGCAACTGTCTGTTGTTTAGCTGGTGTTGCGCTGGCTTCCGCAACTATTTTCTGTTGTTCTTCCTTCCGACCTCTGATGGAGGCTGCGCGACCAACACTTGCGCAATTCTTTTCTCAAAAATGAAGGACCCAATAGGCTTCAACCACAACCCTTGACTCGTCCTTGATTCAAGCACTTGGTTCCTTCACATTCTCCAGGAGCAACTATTGCTTTCCCTTATCTGACTTTTCCTCTTCTTTGAGCTCTTCTATTTGTGTGTTTTCTTCCTTCACTTCTTCAAACAACGGGCCCAATTCTAGAACAAGCTCTAATGCTTTGTGCTTTACTCTGTGAAAGCTTTCAACTTTGTCCTACCATTTTTGGGTAAGGAGTGATGCTTCGGCCAAGAATTGTTGGGTCATCTCTTTTTTGTACTCCTTTGGCTTGGAAACAACCAATGAGTTCCATTCAGAGTCAGTTGTTGCATCGACCTGGTGCATCTGCATATAGGTGATTTGAATCATCGGTCGAAACTCGCACAACTCTTTCTTGGATATGGACTATGCTTTGTAGAGGGAATTTGGTTTGTTGACAGCCTATTGAATTTGGTCGAACTTTTGTTGCTGCTCCACGGGGTCTGTTATCCACGGTTTCTAGGGATAACTAGGAGATCATGTCTCGAGGCCCACATGTCCTAGACATGGAGTACCGAGAGCAGGATTGACCTGAGCATGGCCCTGGAGGGCCCATCCTTTTCTTCTTTCGTCAGATTCGTCTTGTTAGTAGTAACAACATCCATCACCATCGGCTTGGTCTTGTATCGGAGGAGACTCTTGCTCCATCAGGTAATTGGTCCAGGTATCATGGTATGTGTCACTTTTGATCATTATAACCTTTAAATGTATGCATCTAATTCCTTTTATTTCTGACAACTGCTTGGATCTTACATTGACCCACTTGACCATGCTTGGGGAGATTGACTAGGTGCCCTAGCAAGCCTGTACCCATAGGTTTTGATTTGTCACTGGGGGGTTTCTAAAGAGCCATCGTCTGCTCCCATCATACCATCACTTTTCCATCATGTCTCCTGCTCATCTGTCCCATTCCCCTTGTCCGGGCATTAGGATGATCTATTTGTGGGGTTGCACCTTATCTTGTGGGAAGAAGGCACTAAAGGCCTAGAAGGTAAAAGCAGCTAGTAAAAGATAAAATCCTAAAAATGAAACCTCAAGATGCCTTCGCCTAGGGATCCCCGAGAAGGCAATAAAAAGCCTCTTAGCAAGAAACAAAAGGGACCTGAGAGAATAAAAAAACAAGACCTAATCAAGAGGATAGGGGGTCTCATCATGAGCCAACCTATTATGTTCATGGGTACCTAACAACATGACATTACCACCATCTGGTTACCATGCCAGGGCAGTGACCTTTGGTTGCATGGACAAGGGAAAGGAGGTTTGATCACGAGCCAGCCTTATCACCGCTGTAAAAGTACTTGTGGCTAACACTGTCAGCTCTGGTCACCACGCCAAGGCATTGTCCTCTGGTTAGCCCTTGAATAAAAATAAAAAGAAGAAGAAAAAATAAAATAAAGAAAAGAATAAAGGAAAAAGGCGCTTGGAAAAATTTGCATCCATGACGGGTACAACTCACCTTCTACAAAGGCACCCACAGGTAATATCATGCATCCTTGGCTCTCACTCTACCCTTATGTCTGGACATCCCTTAAAACCACTTCACCTTGTTACATGGCTTGTAAGAAACCCCTTGGACACTTTCCTTTCCTTATGGATACTAGCCCAATAGGATATCTTGTCCTTTTTCTCAACCTTGTATTGTAGGTTTTTTTAGAATTTTTGAGCTATTGAATGATATATTAGGGATTTTATGCATATGTTTGATAAAATTGATGATGAAATGTGATTGACATTGCTATGACCCCTGTGACTAATGAGCCCATGGAGGGCATAGTTTTTGATGTGCAGGACCATGCCCAATGGACAGGTACCACGTGGACCGGTACACATTGGGAGATGATTAGTTCGGACCTCCATGGGGTTGAAGAGACCATCAGATGGTTGTTGGGACCCCATTAGGGGTAGAGACAGGATAGTGTTTGACCGAGTTTTTTCACCTGAGAAGAAGAGGAATTTCCATCAAGGGCTCTTTGGCTGAGGGCAACCTAGGGGGATTGACCCACTTCCAGTGGAGCGTTTCCCTTAGATGGCCCAGGATGTCACCTAGGAGCCATTGACGTCACCTTGAGTGTGTGACAGTTTGACAGGGCAGCTGGCATGCGTGGCATGGTTGGGAGGCCCTAAGAGGACCAACGTTTTGTCATTTTGTGTTGCATTTCCCCTAAAAAGGGCTAATGTCTCCCTCAGTAGGGATTGACGGCTTGCTTATGCTCAGTTTGGGTTTTTGATTTGACAATTTAATGTAAAAACAATATGATTTTGGTTTGTAGCCTTGTCGACTATTTTTAATGACCTAAAATTAATTAAAGGTCACGATATAGTATATATTGAGGAGATTTATCCTCATTTTGACATAAGACATGACTCACTCTCTTGTGAGATCTGATTTTTGTGCCCTTGCTGGGGTATTTCACCTTTTAAGTGAGGCGCACTTGTTGAAGGAAGGAGTTTCTTGGCATTTTTGGCATTTCTCTTGAAGGAAGGTTTACAACTAGGCTTTGCAATGCTATTTCTTCATGATATGTAAGTGTTTTTTTCTGCAAAACTTCTTAATTGAATGGTTGCAGTCTTATATTCTTGCATTTATTTATAAACTTTGCTGATTTAAAAACCCTAGGTGACAAGCACACAAGTAGTTCCTTGTTTCATGTCCCCTAAAAGAGAAATATTCAGCCATTGAAGAAGGAAGGAAGAGCCTAGCCATTTCTACACTCTTTTTACTTCTTCCCTTGTGCTAGCCGTGCTTTTAAGAGTTAAGAAGGAGGACACGTCCCAGGCCTAGGTTATCTACACCTAGGGCCATCCTGCTTCTAGGGTTTGGTGATAGGGCCTTTCCATTGCAACACTCTCCCTCACCTCACTTTCTTGTCTTGACTTATTTTTTATGCTAACCGCTTTTCCAAGTTTAACCTAAGGAAGGAGGAAAGAGCATGAGTCATTGCTTAAGAAACACCATAGTGAGCCTCTTTCCCCTAGGGTTTTGATTCTGGGACCCTGCCATTGCAACACTTTAGAACCCTTCCCTCTAGTCCTTAGCCTATTCCCTTCAACCTTTGTGCCCTCTCTTAAATTGACTCCATTTACCCTTAGGCACTGATCTCAGGTCCCCAACGTTGAAGTGATAGTGGTCAAACAACTCTTAAAACTTTTATAAATTTGAAACCCTAACTAACTACTAACCCTAATAAGGCTGACATCACACTTGGTTATTCCATCTTGATGCAACACTTTCTATTGATAAACAATTAGATGGTGTTTTAAATGATTTATTGAGTAAGGGATTCATTAAATACATTGTTGGCTACATCATCTCAATATTTATTGATGAATTGATATTTTTCCACTGCTATATTGATAAACACTGATCTCATTGATATCTATTGTTATAATTTCTAATATATTGACATCATATAGTTATATGAAGTACTAACCCATTGAATTATAGCCTGCATATATTTTTTTTCTATTGTCTTGTTCCGGGCAGGTGTTCTCATTTGGGGATACACTTCATTATTGGTTGTTTAGCCGGAGTATCTGATCTTGGTGGTAACCTGTGAGGAGGGACTTTTAATTTGACCTTTATACCTTGGCCTCTTCAGAACCCCAGGTTACCAGGGATGTCTCCCTTGGGATAACCTCCCTAAATAGAAAGAACCTCCCCATTATGGTGACATTGGGTGGGGTAGGTTCCTGTTATGCCAGTTTGTCCTTTATCTTCTAGCCTTTTGACCTAGCTACAAATTTTGCGATAACATTTTGGCACCATTGCCGGGGAACACTGAGTCAATCTTCCTTAATGAAAAATCTTTTCGGTAAGCCTTGCTTCATAGACCTTTTCTTACAAGCTTACCTGGCGACTCCACTAGGGTGTTATTCCCCTTTTCTTTGGTAGTTTCAACTAAACTATCTGGTGACTCCACAAACTAAAAGGAGATTCAATAATCCTCCTTTGTCTTTCAGAAGGAAGCCTCCCTTAAACTCTCTTGTTGTCAAATCACTTTTCAGGAAGATCCTTCCTTTAAGAATCATGTCTACCTCTCAGACCGCTACAACAAACCCAACCAATAATCAAAGACAATGGTCATCTACCCTTTTCATGCCATTAGACATGTCAGCCATATCGGGCTACCCTAGGCAGATTCCACCCAAGTATGAAAATTGGTTGCCTAAATTCACCGGTACTGATGCAATTAGTGCCGAAGAGCATATGAGCAACTTTTTGGCATTCTTTCAGATTCACCCCATCAGTGATGATGCTAAATATTTGGTCATGAAGTTGTTCTTCACTACTCTCTATGATGCCTCAAGGCGTTGGTACCTCAGCCTTCCTGATGGAAGCATCAAAACCATGTATAGAATTGAAGAGGCATTTCTCAAAATATGGAGTATCAAAGAAGACCCTAATTTTCTTCTCACAGGACTGAATAGCTTTGCTAAATATGAAAATGAGTCCATTCGGGAGTTTCACACCAGATTCAAAACATAGCTACAAAGAATTCCTGCAAGCCATCACTCGAAAGATGACTACCTTGTCCATATTTACACCAGATCTTTCAATGGCCAACTAGGGTATCTTCTTAGAGACAAAAACCCCCAGTCCATTCAAGAATCCCAAGAGCTTTCCACCAAGATAGAGGGGAACCTCCTTTCATCTAAAATTGAGCCTTTTGCTAACCCACGGGGGAGAATAGACACCAAGAAGAAAATAGTACACCACACTGAGCCTACTTCAGATCTATGTACTAGCATCAGCAAGCTACATGCCTCCATGGATGACATAATAAAAAACCAAGAGGAAATGATGAGCAGGATTGTCAGACTTGAAAAATATCAGATCCAAGCACCCAGGGCCCCGTATAAAGGACAATTCCAGAAGGGGAACCAATTTTACAAGCCTAAGAATGAAAATGAAGTTCCTAATACTTTGGCCCCTACAAACATTGTTGATGAAAATCAATGGTGCCTGGAGTGCAGTGAAGCACATTGGGAGCATGCATGCCCTTACAACAGTGGCCATCAACAATTCAACAACATGGATTGTTTCATGGAGTTTCCTCAGATAAATATCACATATATAGAACATCAAGAATCTTTGAAGGAAGCAGCCAGAGCAGCAAGGATGGTGGTAATAAACAACCTAGATCAAGGCATGAGAAAAGCTAAAGAAACAAGAAGTTCAAGTATACAGAAGGAAGAATTCGAAACAACCTGATGTTGATCAGGGAAAGTCCCCTCCCCTGGAGATACTTCTTCCTAAGACATCCAAGGCTGGTAAGGTTGACCTAAAATTTGACTTCAAAGGGGCGTTATCAAAGATGCATGTGAATGTACCCTTGAGAGAAGCAATCAAGAGCCCATCCATAAGGAACATTTTGATACTTTCTTCTTGGGATCAGATGAACCTATGGACCCCCCTATTATGTTGCAAGCTAATCATTTCAGGGTCGAATATGGTGAAAACCCCCCTTTCTTCATGACTTTGACAATGAACAACAAAAATATCAACAATTGCATGTTAGATACAGGTGCTGGCGCCAACATGATGTCACTTAAAGTCATGCAACAGATGGGTTTGAAGGTCACTAGGCCTTATAAGAATGTGTGTGGTTTCGAATCCAAAGAAATACCCACACATGGGGTAGTTAAAAATGTTGAAGTACGCTTGAAGGAGTATCCAAAAAAGACAGTCCACATTGACATTGTGGTGGTTGATGTCCCAGACGTATGGGTAATGTTATTATCTAGGAAGTTTGGCGCAATGATAGATGGTTCCCTTGAGATGGACCTCACCTTTTTGCAGTTACATTTGAAATATGGAACGGTGGGACGTTTACTCAATGTGCCAATAAATGGGGACCATGTGCAGGATATTGTTCATCCCGTCAATAATGACAAAACACAGAACGACATGATACAAACTCTTCAGAAATATTCTCCAGGAGACATGCCCTTCGCAATAGAAGAAGACTTTGATCAAATTGAATGGCCCAAGAAAGAAGAATACCAACAAATCCTAGATGAATTCAAGAACAAAGAAGTTGGGATGGTGAAGATATTAAAGAAAAATGAAGATAATGTACATATCCACCCATCTCAACAAGAAGTCTTTACAGCAGAAGCCCACCTGCCTCCCTCAGTACAATACACCAGGTTTGTTCAGGGAACGACCAAATACAAAGTCAGAAAATATAAGGAGGGAGATATGGTATAGATGTGGGATACTCAGAAAGGAGAGCCAACTAATGTAAAAGGAAGCACACAGTCATGGCTCAGACCCTTCAAAGTTGGAATGGAATCAGTTGATAACTCATACTAATTGTCCACTTTGGAAGGAAGAAGGCACCCATTACCTATCAACGGGCACCTCCTTAAACCCCACCAAGGTAGGGGGACCTGACTTCACAGGTAAGTGAAGGTAAGTATGAATTCTTCATGTATTATACCATTTTGATTTCATGTTAGTTTGTTTCCACACTTGCATATTGATTGTTTTATTTCAGTTATATATATATATGTGTCTATATATGAAGGGTGGCAATACCACCCCACCTTTGTTGTTGATGCCCCTATCGAGTTGAGAAGGTTTGCAGGTTATGCCAGAGATGATGAGGTTATCATGTGCTCTATGGTGAGCACATGTCCCCGAGTTGGAGCCAGATGTTATCCCCGATTACTAGGGATAACTAGGAGATCATGTCTCAAGGCCCACAGGTCCTAGACATGGAGTACCGAGAGCAGGATTGACCTGAGCATGGCCCTGGAGGGCCCATCCTTTTCTACTTTTGTCAGATTTGTCTTGTTAGTAGCAACAACATCCATCACCATCAGCTTGGTCTTGTATCAGAGGAGACTCTTGCTCCATGAGGTAATTGGTCCAGGTATCATGGTATGTGTCACTTTTGATCATTATAACCTTTAAATGTATGCATCTAATTCCTTTTATTTCTGACAACTGCTTGGATCTTACATTGACCCACTTGACCATACTTGGGGAGATTTACCGGGTGCCCTAGCAAGACTGTACCCATAGGTTTTGGTTTTCCATTGGGGGGTTTCTAAAGAGCCATCGTCCACTCCCATCATACCATCACTTTTCCATCTTGTCTCCCGCTCATTTTTCCCATTCCCCTTATCCGGGCATTAGGATGATCTATTTGTGGGGTTGCACCTTATCTCATGGGAACAAGGTGCTAAAGGCCCAGAAGGTAAAAGCAGCTGGTAAAAGATAAAATCCTAAAAATGAAACCTCGATATGCCTTCGCCCAGGGATCCCCGAGAAGGAAATAAAAAGCCTCTCAACAAGAAACAAGAGGGACCCGAGAAAATAAAAAAACTAGACCTAATCAAGAGGATAGGGGGTCTCATCACGAGCCAACCTATTATGTTCATAGGTACCTAACATCATGACATTTCCACCATCTGGTTACCACGCCAGGGCAGTGACCTTTGGTTGCATGGCCAAGGGAAAGGGTGTCTCATCATGAGCCAACCTTATCACCGCTGTGAAAGTACTTGTGGCTAACACTGTCAGCTCTGGTCACCATGCCAAGGAAGTGTCCTCTGGTTGGCCCTTGAATAAAAAGAAAAAGAAGAAGAAAAAAACAAATAAAGAAAAGAATAAAGGCAAAAGGGCCTTGGAAAAATTTCCATCCATGATTGGTACAACTCGCCTTCTACAAAGGCACCCACAGGTAATATCATGCATCCCTGGCTCTCACTCTACCCTTATGTCTGGACATCCCTTAAAACCACTTCACCTCGTTACATGGCTTGGAAGAAACCCCTTGGAAACATTCCTTTCCTTATGGATACTAGCCCAATAGGATATCTTGTCCTTTTTCTCAACCTTGTATTGTAGGTTTTTGTAGAATCTTTGAGCTATTGAATGATATATCAGGGATTTTATGCATATGTTTGATAAAATTGATGATGAAATGTGATTAAAATTTCTATGACCCGTGTGACTAATGAGCCCATGGAGGGCGTATTTTTTGATGTGCAGGACCATGCCCAACAGACAGGTACCACGTGGATCGGTACACATGGGGAGATGATTAGTTCCGACCTCCATGGGGCTGAAGAGCCCATCAGATGGTTGCTGGGACCCCATCAGGGGCAAAGACAGGAAAAGTTTTGATCGAGATTTTTCACCTGAGAAGAAGAGGACTTTCCATCAGGGGATCTTTAGCTGAGCCCAGCCTAGGGGCGTTGACCCACTTCCAGTGGAACGTCTCCCTTGGATGGCCTAGGACATCACCTAGGAGCCATTGACGTCACCTTGAGCGTGTGACAGTTTGACAAGGCAGCTAGCACGTGTGGCATGGTTGGGAGGCCCTAAGAGGGCCAATGTTTTGTCATTTTGTGTTGCATTTTCCCTAAAAAGGGGCTAAATTCTCCCTCAGTAGGGATTGACATCTTGTTTATGCTCAGTTAGGGTTTTTGATTTGACAATTTAATGTAAAAACAATATGGTTTTGGTTTGTAGCCTTGTCAGCGATTTTTAATGACCTAAAATTAATTAAAGGTCATGATATAGTATATATTGAGGAGATTTATCCTCGTTTTGACATAAGACACAACTCACTCTCTTGTGAGATCTGATTTTTGCGCCCTTGTTGGGGTATTTCATCTTTTAGGTGAGGCACACTTATTGAAGGAAGGATTTTCTTGGCATTTTTGGCTTTTTTCTTGAAGGAAGGTTTACAACTAGGGTTTGCAATGCTATTTCTTCATGATATGTAAGTGTTTATTCTGCAAAACTTCTTAATTGAATGGTTGTAGTCTTATATTCTTACATTTATTTATAAACTTTGTTGATTTAAAAACTCTAGGTGACAAGCACACAAGTAGTTCCTTGTTTCATGTCCCCTAAAAGAGAAATATTCAGCCATTGAAGAAGGAAGGAAGAGCCTAGCCATTGCTACACTCTTTTTACTTCTTCCCTTGTTCTAGTCGTGCTTTTAAGAGTTAATAAGGAGGAGATGTCCCAGGCCTAGGTTATCTACACCTAGGGTCGTCCTGCTTCTAGGGTTTGGTGATAGGGCCTTGCCATTGCAACACTCTCCCTCATCTCACTCTCTTGTCTTGACTTATCTTTTGTGCTAGCCATTTTGCCAAGTTTAACCTAAGGAAGGAGGAAAGAGAACGAGGCCTTACTTAAGAAACACCAGAGCGAGCCTCTTTCCCCTAGGGTTTTGATTCTGGGGCCCTGCCATTGCAACACTTCAGAACCCTTCCCTCTAGTCCTTAGCCTATTCCCTTCAACCTTTGTGCCCTCTCTTAAATTGACTCCATTTACCCTTAGGCACTGATCTTAGGTCCCCAACGTTGAAGTGATAGTGGTCAAACAACTCTTAAAACTTTTATAAATTTGAAACCCTAACTAACTACTAACCCTAATAAGGCTGACGTCACACTTGGTTATTCCATCTTGACGCAACACTTGGTTATTCCATATTTACACAACACTTTATATTGATAATAAATTAGATGGTGTTTTAAATCATTTATTGAGTAAGGGATTGATTAAATACATTGTTGGCTACATCATCTCAATATTTATTGATGAATTGATATTTTTCCACTGCTATATTGATAAACACTGATCTCATTGATATCTATTGTTATAATCACTAATGTATTGACATTAGATAATTATATGAAGTTCTAACCCATTGAATTATAGCCTGCATATATTGTTTTGCTATTGTCTTATTCTGGGCAGGTGTTCTCATTTAGGGCTACACTTCATTATTGGTTGTTTAGTCGGAGTATCTGATCTTGGTGGTAACCTTTAAGAAAGGACTTTTACTTTGACCTTTACACCTTGGCCTCTTCAGAACCCCAGGTTATAAGGGACGTCTCCCCTGGGCTAACCTCCCTAAATAGAAAGAACCTCCCCATTGTGGTGACATTGGGTGGGGTAGGTTCCTGCTATGCCAGTTTGGCCTTTATCTTCTAGCCTTTTGACCTAGCTACAAACTGTGCGATAACAGGGTCCATTGTGACCGCAACTTCCTCGTTGAGAACTTGGATCTTTGTGTGCACTTCCCCCAAGACTTGATTTCATCGAGCGATGATACCCATCCAATCGTTGAATTCCTTAAATATTCTGGTGCAGTCCATTGTCTATTTGTGTAGTGCTGCTGGGGCATTGTTACCTTGCAATATTATCCTATGCATTTGTTCCTGCAGCTGCCGAGGTTGTTTTTCTACTTCTTGTTGGACTTGTTGTAACTTTTCTTGTACCTTCTTTGTGCATGTCGCGATATGTGTCCATGCCATTTGTATTAGTTCAATTTGTTGCTCTGGTTCTGTTATCTCGCTAGCTTCTAGTAAGTCGAGCACAACCTTCCAGATCTCAAGCAAGGCTTCTACAAGTTTTTCTCGGACCTTTTCTAGTTTGCACTGGGCTAGGATCCTGTCACGTTTTTCCTCTGTTCTACATGCTTGTTCAACTAACCATTCTTTTTGGGCGAGCTCAGATAAGATTTCGGCGTCCTGGAGTATTTTCTCTAGTTGGTCTGTGGAGGCTTTGATTAGCCCAAATAATTGCGATGTTGGCCACTGTACTAGGTTTGTAGCTGGAGGAGCTGCATCAGTAGGTGCTCTCGTCTATAGGGGAAGTCCACTGGGAGTTGAGTGGTCCGAACGAGTTTCTACCTCCTCCTTTGTATGTGGCGCTGGTGTGATCCTCAATCTTAGATCTTTGAGCAGAATCATCAGTACTTTTTCTCTAGTGATGCAGAGCCACATCAATTTTGCACATTGCTGGTGGTTCTGGAGTACTTGCTCCATTTGCGCTTGCATGGTTGTTGTTTCCTGTGCTATTATTGAGTCTGCTTCTTTGGGCACATCTGGTATCTTCGTGTCCTCTAGTACTTTTGAATCATGTATCATGGTTTCTTGGGCCTCCTCACCTTTAGGTAGTGAGGTGATTTGCTGGTCACGGTCAGCTTCTGGCGGCTTCATCCTGTGTTGATGACTCATGTTGTCATTCCTAGGTGCTTGGGTTCGGAACATCTAGTATTGTACTTTGCTCTGGGGCTTTGGGGTTGGGGTTGGAAATTTCTGAGCTGGGCTTGGGGAATTCCTTGGTTGTCTCTAGGTGTTCAAACTACATCAAATCTGAAGTTGTAGACTGATGTGGGGTGGCGGTGAGGAGATTTGGTAGTTGGAGTGGTGGTGGAGGCTGCTCAATAATGGGTGTGTATAGGAATGTTTCAGGATCTAGTTCATCCTGGATATCAATGATAGGGGTGATTTTGGTCATGGTGCAGGTGTGAGGAGTAGTAGATGCAAGGGGTTGTGGGTTTAGGGGTTTGTGCGGTGATACCCTAGTTCTTTAACCTGTGCTCCTGATAGCACAACATTGTCTGATAGCTTACGATGGGCCGCTCTTTCCTTTCGCACCAAAAATTGTACCTCTTCCTCCTCCTCGGATTCGGTCTGTACCGGTGCATATAGCTTCTTCTGTTCAGGGCCTGAGCTCGGTCCCTCTCCTGCTTCCTTGTCTTTCTTCTTAAGCAACTCAGCTGGAAGAATATAATGCATTCCTATTTTTCATGGGCCGCGTTTAACTCCTAGCCATGACATGACCTCCTTGTCAAAATATTCTTCATCCAGATAAAAAGGTAGCATCAGTGTGTGAAAACATTCCTGGATAGCATGCCTCGGCTAGACGAATGTACTGTGCTAGTTTATGCTGAATGAAATATTCCTCATGTTATTATTGAGGATCTCCTTTGGGATGCATGGCCTCTATGTTGCGTTTATCATAACATTATACCATTTGGAAAATGTTGTGTTGTTGAGCACTGTGTTTTATGAGTCTGGTCTGAACTGCCATGGCTCAAACATCTTCGCCAAATTCCCTTTGTCTGGTATTGCCAGTTGTTGGCCCACTGATGACTGCCACTTGAGCATTGTCAATGCCACAAGTAGGTATCCATAGGTAAAGGTGCCTCCTCACAAGCTACGAGTATTTCCTCCTGTAGGAAATTACACTAGTTGAATACTGCTCCCTGATTGCAAAAGTCGGCAACAGATAGCGCATACAAGGTGCATTCTCCCTTATAGTAGGACCTAATAACCTTGCTGGCTATGACATAGCAACAAGTCCTGAGTGGTTCAGGTAATATTGGATCGATGACTGTCGTGCATCTGCTTCGCTTGGTGTTAAACTTCTCGTACAGGCTAAGTTTGCCTTTCTTCTTCCCATGCTTACCAGGTCCCTGAAATCCTTTTGAAACATCCTCACCTTCAGAGGATAGTCCAGTAAGCTACTAGATGTCTTGTGCATGGATTGGATAGTGCTTATCCAACCATAGGCATCGGTCGTGCACTCTACTTATCAAAATTTTTGTGCAGCCCGCAATGTCCCCTGTGGTGCCAAAGACTGGTAAGTCTCTGAGGTTCATGATGGTGGAGTTAAACAAATTAATGAACTCATTTTTTGGTATAAAATGTATATCTCCAGTTCCATCTGGGGTTAACTCCCAAAAGACATATGGGTGCATCTGTGGGAACAAAGCTGAATCTGTGAGGTCAAGGTCGAGTAGCTTGACGTGCTTTATCTTCCCTTTGAGGTCTCCTATGCTCTCGACCCGAGGATCGCAGATCTCGTCTGATACTGCTTCTTTTGTCATGGCGCTTTGGCTTGTTGTATATCTTAACATTCACACATCCATGCTATGTATTTGGCTTTTGCAAAGGTCTTTACTGGTTCACAGTGCTGTGTGTGGAAATAACTATGCTCGGTTATAGAAACAATACTTTCTCGGCTGAGTTATGAGGGTCTTTTGTCTAGCTTTAATGGGTAATTTTTAACAATAACTGCTCCTCATGATGACTGGATGTACACGACAGGGTGTGAGTTGTCCAACAGGATGGTTTAATCAAGGGAAATCCAATTGGGTGATCTGAGTATTTACTTGTTTGAGTGGAATAGGGATGTGGCCGAATTGAAACCTTTCTACTTGACGGGTGGGTGTCTTGATGTGAAGTTCGATGGCATATTGGTATAATGAGGATTTATGGCTTAATGGGCGACAGTCGGGGTGCCGGACTAGTAATAAAGGTGGTGACTAGACTGGGTGTGTGTGGCCTTTAAATTTGATTAGATTTGGATTCAGGGCACCTCCGACCACAAGAGTTGTCCCTGTCATCCTTAATGTTGGATATTACTGTACTTTCTCATGCTTCAGGTTCTGTACTGCTAATTCGTTAATTCTGTATCAACCAACACTTAAACAAAACAAATAAACTATGTATTGTGGCGCAACACTATGCGCATGGACATTATTAATTGAATTTACAAAATTCCAGAAAGAAAATAAAACTCAAATCTAACTATTGTAAAAACTCCGTTGGATTGGAGCGACTCCCATTCTTATCAATTTAGAGATAGGTAGGGCTTCAAGCGAGCGTTGTTCACCCATCCCAGTCGTAGCATGCCATCCAATTTCACAAGTCGGACTGCTCCTGATGGTCGGATTTCCACCACTATGAAGGGTCCCAACCAGTGCATGCACAGCTTGCCAGGGTGCATCTGGTATCGACTGTCATAGAGTAGCACCTTGTCTCCTTGTGCAACTGCCTTGCTCTTGATGTGTCGATCATGCCAAGATTTTTTCCTTGCCTTTTCAATCGACTGATGGAAATCGGCTAGAAATCTGGTTTCGTCTAGTTCTTGTAACTTTGCAAGTCTCTGTGCCATTGATTCTTCATCTATCATACATGTGGCTTGTGCAATGTACAAACTTGGTGTGATGAACTCTCCGGGCACCAGTGTGTCTTTTCCGTAAACCAACTAGAACGGTGTATATCTGTGGAGTTTCTTTGTAGTTGTCCTGTATGCCCATAATACTGCTGGAACTTTTTCATCCCAGTCCTCTCGGTTTGTGCAACAAACCTTTGTTAGTCCCTTTTCCAGGATTTTGTTGAAGGCTTCAACTGTTCCGTTGGCCTATGGGTGATATGGACTTCTCTTGTGATGTTGAATCAAAAATTCAGTAGTAAGTGTTTTTATAGTGCTGCTAATGAAGTGAGCTCCTTGATCGCTGGTTAGGCTCCTTAGACATCCAAAGAAAGTAATGATATTCTCAAAAATGAACCTAGCAGCCATATCCATTGAACAGTCCTGTACCATTGTTGCTTCATCCCAATGAGTAATGTAGTTGGTTGCGGTAATGATGTACCTTGCCTTTGAATGTTTGGTTGTGGGGTTAATGGGCCCAATGAAGTCAACTGCCCATTTCTCAAATTCCTGTAGAGCTCTAACCAGTTGAAGTGGTAATTCATCTCGGCGTGACGATTTGCCCACCTGTTGACAAATGTTGCACGATATAGCATATGCTTTTGCATCCTTGAAAATTTTTCCCACCAAATTCCTGCCTGTAGATATTTCTGTGTTGTTTCCTTTCCTTCTACGTGTCCTCCTGTAATTCGATTATGGCATTCCTAGAGTATATCCTGCCTTTCATGATCTAGGAAACAGCGCCCGAGGATACTGTCTAGTTCTAGTTTATACAATTTTCAGGAGATCAGCTAGTAATCTATTTCTCTGACAACCATATGGCATTTCTGAGTTGCGGAATATGTTTCAGGGCAGGACCCTATGCTGAGAAAGGTTGTTATCTCCTCCAGGTATTCTGGAATTGCCTCAATCCTGAACAAATGTGCATCTGGGAGCTGATCATCGACTATTCCGCCACTTTCTCCTAACTCTAGTCTGGATAGATGGTCGAGTCCGACATTGCATCATCTTGGCTTGAAGATGACTTCAAAATAAAATTCCAGAAATAACAAGAGACATCTATAAATTCTTCCTTCCGACACAGGTTTGTTAACTAGGTATTTTAGTGTTGAATGATTAGTAAAGAATTTTAAATGAGATCCTAACAGATAATGTCTAAATTTCTATAAATCATAGATCATTTCTAATCCTTCCTGTTCATTCGTTGTATAGTTGCGCTCTTCTTGCGACAACTTCTGACTTGCAAAATATATGGGGTGATCCATAGCTCCATCTCATGGTTGAATTAAAATAGATCCTAAGGCAATTCCTGAAGCATCCACATGGATGTGAAATTCTTTCTCCCAATTTGGAAATATCAGAATCAGTTTTATGATGAGTTTTTCCTTAAGTTTTTCGAATGCTTTGTCACACTTGGGAGTCCATCAGAACGTTTCATCCTTTTTCAGGAGGTTTTCCAGAGGTGCATTAATGTTGGCATATCTTCAGATGAATCGGCGATAGTACCCTGTGTGTCCAAGTGTGGAGCGCAACTGTTTAACGCTCATGGGTGGCGACATATTCACAATGATCGCTACTTTAACTGGGTCTACTAATAATCCTTCTCGGTAGACTATGTGGCCCAACAAATTTTTGTGTGGCACACATAAAATACACTTCTTGAGGTTTAGTGAGATTTCTAACTCTCTGCATCTGTCGAACATTAGCCTCAGTAGTGCTACATGTTCCTTGAGTAGGCTATATATTGTCCAATCATCCATATAGACTTCTATGAACTTGTGAATGAAATCTGTAAAGGTTGCTATCATGATCCCGGAGAAAACTGTAGGGGCGTTCTTTAGACCAAATGGCATGACATTGTATGAAAACAATCCCCATTCAGTGATGAAGGTGGTTTTTCTCTTGTCCTCTTCAGCAATCCTAACTTGATGGTATCCTGACAATCCATCTGTAAATGAATATGCTTCCTTTACCACAACCTACTCTAGGACCTCATCAGTAAAGGGTGTTGGGAAAGGGTCGTCCACACAGGAAAAGTTGAGGATCCTGTAGTCTACACATACTCTAATGTCTTCGGTGTCTTTCTTGTTTTGAATGACTATCGGGATGACCCATTCTGCTTCTTCTATTGGAAAAATGAGATCAGATTCTAACATCTTATAAATCTCCTTTTAAAATTTTTCTTTTACTCTCGGGTTAAGACGATATGGCCTATGTCTGACAGGCTTGGATCTCGGCTTTAGCTCAATCTTCATCTCTCCCAAAACTCCTTTGATTCCCTTTAATTCTAAAAAAGTCTTCGGGAACAAGTCTTCGTATTCTTGCAATAAGGCTTGTATTTCTTGACTGGTTAGCTCATCCCAATAATCGCCTACCAGGGTTATCTTGGGTTGTTATTCGGTCCCTATGTTGAGTCTCTGCAATTTTAATGAGTGATTATAGGAACTATCGGTCTGGCTAGGTATGGTGTTTTGGATTTCCCTGTTTCCCTCAGTCTCTTTGATGGCTAGGTTTCTCAGTTATTCTAATTCGTCTAGGCTTTATGAGGCTTTGCTAATCTGATAGAATTTTATAGGATTTTCGGTCACAGGTAAGTGGAGTTTGGTCTGAAATTATTGGGTATGCCTACGACATACTACAAAGTCTGATCTCTTGTCATTATTGGCTGTGAAAATAAGTTCTTTAATCTTTTTTAGGATTGGTTCAAGCTCAGGGTACTTACTTGTGAACGAGAAGTCTTTGAAAAATTGGGCTACTAGTGTTCGCCAATCACTGGTCTATCTTCTGGCTTCCTCATGTATAAACCAAGCTTTCAGAATTTGGCGTGGGGAATGGGGAAATACCTGAACCCAGAAGAAAGAGGGTATCTCCGAAACCTGCCATTGTGTCACACACTGTTCGATGTGTATTCTCAAGTACAATTCTCTGATGAATAGTTGCGCGGTGTGGGGTTCTGTCTGTATCTTTGTTTCTACCTGTTCCTTATTCCAGAACCTATATTTGAGAGCTTGCTTCACCTCGTCCCAAGTTTTAAGTGTATTTTTTTGCATAGCCCACCATCTGGTGGGGTTGTTCTGGAAAGCAATGTCTAGTACCAAGATTCGTTGATCCTCTCTCACGTTCTCTTCCATGCTCTGTAAGAATTTTCCTAGGTCTGAGGTGTCATCATATACTGGGTGTTCTCTGACTTAAGTCCTGACCCATCTAGTCATTCTGAAAGTTGCACATCTTCTTGAGAATCGTTCATGCAAACTTTGTTGCCAACTATCAAAAGCCAGTTCTGAGTCCTCGTCTATTGATTGTAGGCTTCTCCAGCTTACTGATCCATCCACAGTAGGGTTTATGTAATTGTTTTTTGTCCCAACTATTATGGTGTACAACTGGTCTAGGTCTTCTCCTTCCATATTATTGTCTGTTGGTTCTGTGTACCTGGGTCCTACATATGGGTCGAAAGGTTGAACTACCTTGATTCTCGCAGCCTCAAAAGTCACGGTTTCTTTCTTTAAGTCAATTACTGCATAGTTTTTGTAGGCCCAATTGATGCCAAGTAGCGCAAGATAGGGGTCCTTATCTCCCATGATCTCAATGACTTCAAAATCAACCACTGTTTTTACTCCTTCTACATCGATTTCCACGTTCTCCAGTATTCCTATGCGAAATATACAGTACTAGTTTTCCATTCTTATCCGAATTGGGGAGTATGTCAGCCTTGGTTTTCCTAAGGCTTCCCAGGTTTTCTTAGGTAGAATGTTCACATCTGACCCTAGGTCTAGCATGACATCCTTAATTTTGAAGTCATCTGAATGGGCTACCAATCAAAATTCTTTTCCAGTTCTTACTTTTCATCGTTGCACCCTCTGAGTACTCTTCTCAGGGAAGTTAGCCCTAATCTTTGCTTCTGAGGTTCCTTCATTCCCTAAGACTAGGTACAATGCATTTCACAACTTCTCTGTCAGTTGATCATTCCCCAGAATGTCAGAGAATAATTGAAACCAGAGGTCGACTGCATTTTGATGCTACCTAGGTTGCCTTCGTATGCCTATAGGGTTTTTGGGTGCAGGGGGTGACGCAGGTACTTGTGCTATATTAGGGTATATGACCGGCTGAGGGGGGTTCTCTTGTGTCTCACAACGAGGAATATTATGGAAGACTTCTATGGCATCCTTAAAGAACAGTTTTTGTTTTAGGGGGTCATACCTGTCTCCCTTAGGTGATGCCTTCTGAATCTGAGGTAGAGAACCAACATCATCTCTTTTCCTCGCGCCTCCTCAAGTGATGATGTTAATATTCGATAGTTGTCCTTTAGAAATCCTCTTGATCTCTGAACTAACAAGGTTAGTTCCTCTTTTCCTTACCTATCTTCTCATTTTGCAATTAGCTTCGGGCAGTCTTCAGTTCCGTGTCCATTGGTTCTGCAATGAGAACACCATCGATGCCTTGGGTGAGGACAGTCTCAGGCCAAATGACCTTATTCATGAAATTTATAACATCTTCTTGGTACTCTTCCACAAGTTCTTTCTCCTCTAAAATCTCTACCAGCTCCACTTCCTCGGCCTTGTCTTGGTCCCTGAGGGTTTTTGTTTACCCTGAATGTTGTTCGATCTAGCCTGTACGCCAGTGCATCCAATGCCCTACATTGGTTGGCAGTATGAGTGGTAGATTCACATAACTCACAATAGACTGTGTTTGGTACCATCGAATATTTCTGCATGATGGGGCATTGTCTTGGTCCATGCCCATGGTTTCGGCAGATCTCATATACTCCGCCATCGGTGCTACTTTGTCTCCTGAGAATGTGTGATATGGGGCGGGATGGTGAAATGGTGGGTTCGTTGATACTTGTGCAACTCCTCTTGTGGGTCTTGGTGGGGTTTCCATCAGATTCTTTGGAGGTCCTAGCCCTCTCCCTCGTGGGAATTCGTTCGCCAAATGACCTTCCATATAGCATCCAGTGCACCAAACCTGTGGTCATCCTGGTCTGGGTATTGTCAGTTCTTGAATATTTTCTATAAGGGCTGATATCTGTCCTTATAGTTGCGCTAGATTCACATCTACCGGGGGTCGGGTTACTCTCAAGCTATCAGGGTATCCCGCCATGGCTTCAATCTTCATCGATTATTCTAAGGCATCTGTCAACATGGTTATCCGCTATTGTGTTAGCGGAATCTGAGTCATAGGTATTAGCCCCCGAATGTACCATTCCCTTTGATTTTCTTCGTGGATTGGGTGTTCCAACCTCCCTATGGTGTCTTTGAACTTCTGTTTGTATTCCCAGGTTGATTCACCTTCTCTTTGTTGGATTTTGCGCAGCTCAGACAGAGAATGTTGTTCTGACTGGGGCAGTTTGAACTCTGCTATAAGCCTCATCTGTACCTAGCCAAGGGTGAACGCTTGACATTCCATCCCTGGCACTCCTGGTTCAATGATTTTCATGTACCATTTGAGAGTATGACCTCTCAGGGTAGTCTAGAATTTGACCAACTTGTTCGCATCTGGTGTCCCTCTGGATCTCCAAATGGCTTCGCACAAGAACCAGTGTTTTTCAACATCTTCATCTCCCTTACCCCAAAATTTTGGGTATCAGGAAATCGATCCTCATGCATGGCTGTCCATTGTTGATCCTATTATTCGTATCAATGTGAACCCTAACGGTCCTGCTTGCGATATATCAGGTGATCCCAATATCCTCCATGTACTCGCACTTCCTGGTTGTGATTGGTTAACTAATTGTATTGAAACAAAACTTGTATGATAAGGTAGTATAGAACTTACTTCTTTTATTGAGGGCACTTGGGGTACGGGTGATTCGGGGCTGGCGCCACTGGCTTCAGGGTAGATTTCTTTGATCTAGGGGGTCTCGTTAGCTTCAACTAGGACGATCTCTTCAGCTAGATTCTCGATCTCTCTTGTTATCGAGGCTGAATCTTATATTTCTCCTTCAAGATTCATGTCGTTTTCCTCCTCTTATATATACGCTTCCTCCTTCTCGTCCCACCTCCTGGGGACTTCTCGCTCTCCTTTCTTCTCTCTCATTTAACCTTTGACTGGCCAATCGTTCCTATCTTCTCATCCTCTTCAATTCTTCCATCTATCTTCCTTCTATATCTCTCAATCCTCCTTCTTTCCTCAACTTTTCAGAACGTCTTACGATTTTCTTGATTTTTTTGCGCTACCACTTCTCAACTATGGCAGCTTTCTTTAAGGCTCACTCATCTCTTGAATCCATTTCTTGCTATNATTTGTCAAAGAATCCTTCTCCTCTCTTTATTCCATGACTCGCACCCCGTCTCACCCTACCCCAAGCGAGGGTTTTTACACTACCATCTCGGTTAGGGACATAATCAACATCCCTTCCTCCACCAAGAAAGCTTTAATCCACAGGGGGATCTCTCTTACAAGTCTTGCCCTTGCGCCTTTCTTGAAAATTTCCTCTGCTCGTGACAAAGACTGGTGGTTCTCAACTGCAAATTCAATTATGTATCCTTCTATCATGGTGGTAACCCATAAATCTACGACCCTCGTGACTGGACAGTATAGCCTCTGGAGTGATGCTAACTTTTTAGTATCCCAGGCACATATCTTCTCTATCCATCCGTGGAACTCTGAAGCTTCTTGGAGTCTCTTGATCTAGTGAAAAAATTCTTCGAGGAATTTAACCCGGAAAATTTCGTACTGGTCGCTTGATCTTTCTGAGTAAAATATCGCTTCCCGAGTGACTCCCACCGATTTTCTTCTTAGTTCCTCTTCTTTCCATATGAAGGCATTACAGTTTCTTTCCCACCATTGATTGATGCTAGATCTATGGATTGACGACATCATTCTTCCTACAAGTTCCCTTTTAATACGAGTCCCGACAACAGAACCATTTTGTTGGCACGGTTTTTTTCAGACCAGGGTCCTTCTCATGTTACCAACAAAAGGCACCGTGTAGTCTAGAGCGTTGGCATTTTCATCTCCTCCGAAGAGAAGAAGTCTCACCAGAAGCGTTGTCGAGACAGAGAGATAGGGAAGGGTAGGGAGAAGACTACTGAAGATCCATGGAGTGTTCAGAACTTACTTTAGTCCTTATGCAACCAACATTATCAAATCAAAAACATCTAAATGAAAGAACCAAACCTACTAGTATTGCAAGCATTAGTTAACCATAAGAGAAACAATTGTAACTCATAAGCTATACATGAAGACTGAAGTGCATAAGCAACAATGTAAAGACACATCAGATTTGAATATTTAACCCTTCTTTATATCATCATTAAAGATCTTTCTTTCATTACAGACTCAACATTACATAGAAAGTACAGTCCAGACTCTTAGCTCCGACCCTCGGCCACAGAGTCTTGATTTCCTAGCCAACAGGTCGCGTTCATTACAGACTCTACTCTTCTTGATTTCCCACAAAACCTTGGGCAATGCCCACATACATGACTTTGATAGACACTACTCAACCTAACAATATCAACTAATGACCAAAATGAATGAGTGAACTCATCAATTGACTGAACCGACCAACCCAACAATCAATCAACCAATCAACCCCTTTACAATTATATTATGTCCTATATATAGCTGGGTTATGTCTTTTTGTTCTATTGCAATTGTTTGTTGTTTAGTTTGTGTTGCACTGGCTTCCACAACTATTTTTTGTTGTTCTTCCTTCCAACCTCTGATGGAGGTTGCATGACCAACACTTGCACAATTATTTTCTCAAAAAATGAAGGGCCCAACATATAGTTCAACCATATTAATTTTGTATAGACTTTACAAAGAACCTTCCTTTTTTGTTTTTCCGGACGTGTCATCATTGTGTCGACCATAAATTTTCTTATTTGAACTCTTCTCACTCATTTTTTTTTATCAATATACAACTTGTACCATTCAATACATAAATTATTAAATATATTTTATAAATAAATCACATAATTTTTAGTTAAAAAAAATCATTGTAACCGGTGCACTTTTTATATACAAAGCACCAGTGTGTTTATTACATAAAACACATCGATGTGTTCCATACAACAAACCACACTGAACAATTTAATTTCTTATTTAAAATATTGTGAATTACAACAATGTTATATATATAGAAGACATCACAACGACTACAGTAGAAAACAAAAACATAGCAAAAAAATTAAACATTCATAAAACAAAAACAATAGAAAAATCACATATCGATGAGAAGTAAAATTAAAAAAATTATGTGACAACATTTTTGTATTGTTTAGATGAGAAAACATCGACGATATTTTTTTTATGCACTATATTATTTAAATTAAAAAAAAAATGGCTTTATCGGTGCTCCTTAGACATAAATGCATCGGTGCGTTTTTGTCGAAATGGCGCATCGAAAAACCAGAAAACGTTTAAAAAAAAAAAACGTCAAATTGGAAACCGTTTTAAAAACTAAAAATAAAATCAGAGGGCTGATCGTGTTTGGGATCCGATGCAATAAGTGGTCCCTTTGCATCACATGCAAAACACTTATATATAGAAAAACAAACCCATTAGATCTAAAATATCTAAAACGAAAAGCCTTAATTTGAAATGATAGAGGGAGTTAAACCCTAGGGTGAAATTTTGCATTCACGTAAGAAAAAAGAAAACAAATGTTTAAGGTAACTATTATTATTATTATTTCTGAATTTTAATTAAAATCCAAATAGGAATACAATTTGTAAAAAAAATTATTATCAAAATCAATAGTAAATTTTTTACTATGTACGGTTTTGAGTGAATCACCATACCCTTCAAATCCTGATTTTCTGAATATTTTTATTGTTCCAAAGTATTCTTCTGCTCCACAATGCTCCCCGATATCTTTGTCTTCCAAATATATCTTCTATAAATTTTTGCAAGATAATGAAAATATTGAATACCTTCTTAATATTAAAAAAACTTTATGAAAATGGTTTATAGTGAATCACCATACCCTTCAAATTCTCATATTCTGAATAATATTGTGGTTCCAAAGTATTATGCTTCTCCACAGTGTTCCTCCATATGTCTCTCTTTCAAGTATCTCCCCTGCAAAATTTTGCAAAATAATGAAATAGTGAATAACTTTTTAGTATTTAAATGACTTTATGAAATTTGATTCCCACTCTTTTTTTAATTGTTTAAAAAAATCGCGCTTTGTTTTTTTAACTTTTTTCGGCACGACGATGCATTTATGTAAGATGCACCGGTGCGACCATATTACAATACTCATTGGTGCGTCCATATTAATTGACACACTAGTAGCATATACTTATTTTTTATTAACAAAATCTCAAAACACGGTGTGGTTAATTTTTTAATGCACCAATGCTTATTATTAATATGTGCACTGGTGCATTTGTGGTTTATAAGCGCACCAAGATTCTTTTAAAGTTATTTGAACTTTTATTTGCACATGAAATAATATATTCATTTCAAATTATCTTTTAGGATGAATTCACATGACTTACAATACTTCAGTATACACCATACGTTTTATGTCCCCTTATTCTTAAAAAATGGTTTCAAAACTATATTCAAACTCAGATTGTTGTATGGTCCTCGAAATTTATTTTAGATATGTATAGGAAAATTTGTTGTTAATTTTGCTGAAATGCAGGGATAAAACCTTATTATGTGATCAAATAGTTGATTCTTCAAATTCCAGCCCATTCCATATTGCTCAAAGTCCATCGCGGAGTTCTCACTTTCCATCTCTAGTAAGTTTAACTTATTTTATTTATGTTTCAATTATCTCATTGATTTTTTTATCCATGTTAATCTGAATAAAAATGTATCAAAATTTGCAGGATCCTGATTCAGAATTGAGCTCAAATGTAGAAAATATTCCAGTATCGGTTCAAAAATGTCGAAAATTCTTATCAGGAGTAACATACCACAAGCAGTTGGTAGATGAAAATGGACAACCACTTTAACCTGCCAATTGTGGCATTCCATCTTCTAGCCGCAATCCTGGGCCGACGATGGTAATAATTGTTTGGTATAATGTAATTTGAACAAACAAAACATTGCATTGTTCATACTAATATCATCGATGTACTAATGTTCGATATTTTTGAAATTAGGATTCTTCCAATGATGAGAGACCTACCTACCATCTTTCGTTGCACCCCACAACAATGTCAACCCAAGAGAAGGCTACAATGAGAGCACAACTCAGAGAGGAAGCGAACCAAGAATGGTTGAATCAACCACCTATTCAATTCCCACTACGTCCAGATTCACCAATTATGAATGACTACACCAATAGTAGTTCTTCAGAAGTTGGCAATGGAGACAATAAAAAAAAGGTTGGTATGGATGATTACTTACGAGATACAACTTCGATGGAGACAATGTTGTTAGACACATTCCAAAATTATGAGCTAGGGGATGATGCTCATATCAGTGATACCATTTTCGAAAGCCTGAAATCTGCTTCTAGAACCATTCTCTTTGGACCTAGTGCCCAGTCAAAGTCTATCCAACTTGGGAAAACAATTTTATTGTACAACATTAAAGCAAAGTTTGGCATGTCAAACGCATGTTTCTCGACAATATTGAGGTAATTGACCAACAAATTCCTTATGTTAATTTTGAGAAATCTTGTCATACAATCAACATTAGAAATGGTTTATTTTATAAAATTTAAATGACCTTGTACATTTCTATTTCCCACTAACTGCAGGATATTGAAAGATAAGGTTCTTCCCAGGGATAATGTTTTTCCCGGTAGTTGTGAAGAGGAAAAGAATTTGTTGAAAATGTTGGATGTTGAGGATATATCATGTCATGCATGTCATAATGATTGTATTCTATAGATGATAATATGTAGACAAAGAGATATGTCCGAAATGTGGGCATGAAAGACACCATAAATCAAATAAAAATGGTAAATCACATGGTCTTCCTCATAAGATATTGAGGCACATGCCTATAATCCTAAGGATTCAAATGCTCTTTCGTTTCAAATAATTAGCTATGTTGTAGGGATGACATGCCTCACAAAGAAGTGAGTCAGGATTTATGTGAATCCCAATAGATTCAATAGCCATGAAGCATATAGAGAATACATGGCCAGAAAAATTCAAGGATGAAGTACGAAGTCTACGAATCAACATAGAAATGGATGGTGTGAA
Organism: Picea engelmannii; assembly: GCA_009831015.1. Classification (NCBI taxonomy): domain Eukaryota; kingdom Viridiplantae; phylum Streptophyta; class Pinopsida; order Pinales; family Pinaceae; genus Picea; species Picea engelmannii. The sequence continues at coordinate 297,405 of ML781579.1, forward strand.
CCCATATTCCATCCAAAATACCAACTATTATATTTTTCCTATAGTAGTGATCAATAAAAATACCCCCCCATGGTTTTCCATGATGAGTGAACATCTTATGTTGGCTCTTATAGTCCCTGGTAAAATACAAGTGAAAAATATAGATGTCTACCTACAACCATTGGTAGATGAATTGAAGGTATTATGGGAAGGGATATATGTATACGATGTATCAAGACCCATCGCAACATAGAGGATTTTTACGTTGTATGGAATATGTGCTTACACCACACATGATTATATAGGCTTAGGAGTTTTCTCTGGTAATTAACATGTTTATTGATTTGTTTATATACATAACAATATTTATTTGCATATTTGATCCAGATTTATGAGTGGAATGAAATAAATAACAAATTGAATACAATAACACAGAGATACAGAGAACAACAACATATATCCATTGAACAATAACTTCTATTGAATAAATAAAATAGGTTGAAGTTATAAACTGCAGAACTAAAAACAACTTGCTCGAATGGTGGTAGCTATCTCTTAGAAGAGATGTGGCTGCTATGCATATCTGTTTGAGAAGAATGATTACAATGAGGCTCCATAGGCCTTTTCAAAATTAATCATGAATGCCAAAACCATAGACATCCAAAAACCTAACCCTAGGATATGAAACATCAAAAGTTATGTGGGCCCCGATGGGTAAGCTGGTACCTCAACTTCCCAGGGTCGTAAATTTTTCATACGATCTCTGTTTTAGGCACGTGATAGCCCGTTGGAAAGGTATTTTCAAGAACTACACATTATGTTGTCAAACTCAGAGTCCATCTATATTTTTACTATGGAAATACAAAAAAACCCTATTTAGGGCCCCAAAACAGACCTGGAAGTATAAAAATATGTACTAACATGAAAACTTCCAAAATAATCCAGTTGGATTAAGTGGGTGGCCACCAATATCCACCTGGTAGCTATGTAGGGATTTAGACAACCTCGAAAGTGTAGAACCCACAATTACAAATAATTACAGAAGAACATGTTGAACTAAAACTGTCAAAAGGAGCCAGTTGGAATAGGTGGGTGGCCACCAATATCAACCTGGATCAATCCCCCCCCCCCTTAGAAAGCAATGGTCTCCATTACATTGAGTGCATCCATTAGGTGAGGAAATTTCTGTTGAATTTGGCCCTGGATGAGCCATTTTCCTTGGTGCAGGAGCTGTCCTTCCTTGACAACTCGATAAAGTTGGTTCCTCTGTTGGCGAGTGCCCTTGACCTGTGTGTACACTATATGATCAGTGGATTCGTGTTCCATGTAGTCAGGTTTGAGATCTGTTGGTGTCAATTGTTCTACCATTTCTGAGGTGTCCAATAATGGTGGAAAATATGGTCAGAGGAGGTCGACATTGAACACTAGGTGCAATCCAAGGAAGGGGGGAGTGTTGAGCTCAAAAGAATTGTCTCCCACAACCTCGGTGATAGTGTAAGGCCCATATCGAAGTGGACAGAGATTCCAATGAGGATGTGTAAGGCATTATTTATGCAGATGTAACTAGACCTTGTCTCCCACCTGAAACTTGTGCGGTACCCGGTGTTGATAATGGCACTTCTTGTACTTAGCATTGGGTTTATGAAAAATATCATGGACATGTTGGCGGATATGTTGAATATTCTCAATGAATCTAGTGGATTTTTCAGCCTCATACTTAACATGGGAATCTTATATCTATGTGGTTGGAAGAAGTGGTGCAACATCAATGGGACCCAAGAGTTGGAATCCTAGCCCCACCTGAAATGGGCTATGGCTGGTGGAGCTATATAGAGACATGTTGTAGCTATGTTGAATATAGGGAAGACTCTCATCCCATGTACGTGAACTCTTGGAGTTATACATTCCTAGGATGTGCACAGTCATCCGATTGACGACCTCTATCCGGCCATCGGTTTGAGGGTGGAAGGAAGTGGATTTAGTGAGCTTGGTGTCCAACAGTGATCGAAGAATCGACCAAAATATGTTGAGGAACCTGCTATCTTGATCATAGATGATGGTCTGTGGTATTCAAAAATGGACCCACACTCGTTCGAAAAAGAGATTGGTAGTATCTGTCGCTGTAATGCTCTTCTTGCAGGCTGTAAGAATGACCATATTTGAAAACCAATAAACCACCACAAATACAAAAATGTTTCCTTTCTTGGTGGACGGAAGGCCATATATGTAATCCATTGAGATGGATTCCCATGGCCTCTCTGGAGTAGGAAGAGGGTTTTATAAGAATTTCTTCTTGATGGTTGTCTTGACAATGGCATAGGCAATGCAAGATATGATATACTTGTTGATGTCCTGTCGAAATTTTGGCCAATTAAAAAGTTTTTGTAGAAAATCCATAGTTTTCTCCATACCAAAATGTTGTTCCATCCGACTGTAGTGAGCCTCGCAAATTATCTTTATATGCTTGCTTACAGGAACACAGAGGTGGCTTAGATGGGACAATAGTCTTTCCTGAATGTGAAACTCGGTGACATTCACACCTATACCCAAGAGCTGATAGGTGGGGGCGAAGTCAGGATCTTGCTAATAAAGTTGGGGCCACTTAGATGCCTCATGTCCACAGAAATGGAGCATGGTGGTGAGTGAAACCATGAGAGGTCAACTAAGGAAGTTAGCGACATGATTTGTGCTCCCTATATTATACTTGATGTTGAGATGGAACTGTTGCAGGTATGTGGACCACTTCTGATGGAGGTCATTCTGCAACTTCCCTTGTGTCTGTATGAACTGCAAAGGCTTGTGATTGGTGGAAAATGTTTAACAGGTAGCATATGATTGTCATTGATGGAAAGTACAGTAGTGATGATGGCTAGAGTACAGAAGCAATGATCAACAGGCAAATAGAAGATAATTCCAGGAAGAGCGAATGATCGAAGGCAATGCAACATTGATAAAATGATCGAAGGCCTGAGAAGCATTTCTGATCGTTGGATCTCAATCTTAATACCCGACAGAATGAGGGCCGTCAAATATAAATATAGACAAGAAGAGCACGTTGAAGAGGAGGATAGATCTCAGGCATTAGATCTGAGCGCAGGGTTTGACCATCGTTGGATTGAGGAGAACCTACACGATCTTTAAAGTTCAAGGGGTAGAGGGCTCACAAAATCCCGAAAGAAAGAGGACCATCCATCTTAGCGGGTTATGTGGACCATTGATCCGACTCCCTGTCGGAGTTTCGGGGATCAAGAGTTGGAGATGACAAGTAATATCATCCACAGAAATTTCGATTTCGTGATATGCAAAATCACGACATAATCTGAGCAGTCAAATCAAGAACACATCTGGACCGTCGATCCAACTCACGTCAGCAAACCACGACATCTAGGGACACGTGGCACAACCAGGTAATGACAAGTGTCATACTGATTCAACATTCCAAGCACATGTAAGTCACGAATTAGGGTAACACGTGGCAGTTATTTAACACATGTGACGTCAGTAGACTTACACCATGTCGGAGTTTCGAGGAACGTGTTTTGGATATGTAAAAGAACATCCACCAAAGGAATGCCGAAATCGCGATTTAATCTTGGACCGTTGGATCAAGAGGATGCGTGGTGAAATATCAAAGCACCATAAAGCTCCATCTCGGAGTTTCTCCTATCGCAACTTGGAGTGAGGAGCACCTCCATCTAAGGATCAACGAGATGCGAGATCACGAAATGATCCTGACCATCAATACACAAAAAGATGTGGTCCGTTGATCTAAGCTCCTTTTCGAAGTTTCTCCTATCGCGACTTGGTGTGACAAGAACCTCTATCGAAGGAATCACGAGATGCGAATTCACAATGAGATCTGGACCGTAGAATCATCGAGATCGTGGACCGTTGATCTCGGCTCCATCTTGGAGTTTCGCAGATTGCGACTTGGAGAGTCAAGATGATTCATCTCCAGATTCACGAAATGCGAAATCATGAAAGCGATTTATGCATAAGCGCTTGGTCATAGCCATGGTCATATAGAGGAAGGAGCTAGCACAGAAAAGCTCTGTATTAGAGCTTCGGAGATCACGACATGAAGTGTCGAGACACTTGGCCATAGGAATGCCGAAATGCCGAAACCCAATTTAAAGGCAAGATTAATAAAGTGCATCCAATAGTGCAGATGAACCTGAAAGAGATCGGAGGGCTACTGTTGCACGACACAATGAAACTGCTAGAAACCATTGATGGGTTCTACCAGAGGATGCAAAGAGACTTCGGTGTGATTACCAGAGGAGCTGAAGAGTCACATGGAATCTACCAGTGGAATGAAGACAATTCATGGAGAAAATTGACAGCTGGATAAGGGTTTGAGATCGTAACTAAAACAGAAAGGATGAGCTCGATTGTAACAGAGAAGACAAAGAGTCTCAACTGAAAGAGAGAAAAAGGAATCTCAACATAACACCTAGTGATCATAGACACATGGGGTGAACCACCAGAGAAGCTGAAGAGTCACGATGATGATCAGGAAGAGCACTTGAGAGGTGGATGAAATTGGTGTGGTATGAGCATGCAGAGGAATGGCGAATATTGCATGCACAAGATGCAGATAAGCTATAAATACACGGTACAAAGAAGAGAAGGGGAGTTGTTGCTGTTGGAGTTTGTTGTGGTTGTTGTTGGTTAAGGTGATTCATGTGTGAAGAAGGAGGAGAGTGCAGCAGCTGAATTTCACAGAAGAGGAACTGTGCAATGAACAGACATGTCGCATGGAACATAAAAAGTAGAAGAACATACAACGCAAGTCATGTGTACAGAAAGGCAATGAGGCAGACAGAGCAACGAAATGCAGCAGAACAGTGATGAGTCTGGTAAGCCATTTTTGAACATCATATCATTGTAATAAGTTTCAGTAGCAAAGATTTATATTTCAGGGTGGAAGGGAGGTGCTAGGGAGGACTGTTGTCATCATGGGTTCAAGTGGGTGCTTGAACACAGGGAGTTGTAGCTTCCATCTGGTTGCAGCCAGAGAAACCAGGGTGGCAGGGTGGTGCAAGGAAGAACTCTTGTTCTCTGTTATACAGGTTGGTGCCTGTATGATTGGAAGTTGGTGCTTCCCTCTAGTTGGTGCTGAAAACACTTAGGGAGTTGGTGCTTCCTTCTAGTTGGTGCTAGAGAAACCAGGGAGTTCGTGCTTCCTTCTAGTTGGTGCTAGAGAAACCAAGGAGTTGGTGCTTCCTTCTAGTGGGTGCTAGAGAAAACGGAGAGTTGGTGCTCTCAGCAAGTAGCAGCTTGTAAAACAGAGGTTGTAGCCTCATTATGAGTTGGTTCTCATATGTATGATAATGTAAAGAATGTAACTATTACTTATCATATAAAGAAAAAGAGGTTTTTACCCTTTATGGGTTTCCTCAGGAAATATCTGTCTCTATGTATCACATGTGTGTGACTGATGCTGAATATGCTATTTCTTACTTCCCTGCACTATTGTGATTCTCCCTCAGTGTTTCTACAAAGAGTTTAAAAGAAACATAATTGTTTAAGCAAAATAACAACTGATTCACCCCCCCCTCTCAGTTGTCCAACAATTGGTATCAGAGTCGGCCCCTATTATCTAAGGGTAGATCCTAGAGCTTAAACATGTCAAGCCATGAAGGAAATTCAACCAATAAGGCCCCTCTATTCAATGGAACAAACTTTGCCTTCTGGAAAGTTAGAATGAGAACCTACATAATGGCTTTAGGTGCAGATGT
>ML781579.1:328096-365529 GCA_009831015.1 Picea engelmannii
TTAGCATGCAGAGGCATTGTGAACATTGCATGCACAAGGTGCACAGAATCTATAAATATACGGTACAGAGAAGAGATGGAGTTGTTGTGATTATTGTTGGTGAAGGCGATTCATGGGTGAAGAAGGAGGAGAGTGCAACAGCTGAAGAGGAGAGAAGAGGAACTGTGCAGTGAATGGACATAGTGCACAGAGCATAAAAAACAAAAGAACAGACAACGCAAGTGATGTGTGTAGAAAGGCAAGGAGGCATACAGAGAAACAAAATGCAGCAGAACAGTGATGAGTCTGGTAAGCCATTGTTGAACATCATATCACTGTAATAAGTTTCAGTAGCAAAAATTTATATTTCAGGGTGGTTGGGAGGAGCTAGGGAGGACTGGTGTCCTCAAAAGATCAAGTGGGTGCTTGAACACAGGGAGTTGGTGCTAGAGAAACCAGGGAGTTGGTGCTAGAGAAACCAGGGAGTTGGTGCTTCCTTCTAGTGGGTGCTAGAGAAAACAGAGAGTTGGTGCTCTCAGCAAGTTGCAGCTTGAAAAAATGAGGTTGTAGCCTCACTATGAGTTGGTGCTCATATGTATGATACTGTAAAGAATGTAACTATTACTTATCATATAAGGAAAAAGAGGTTTTTACCCTGTATGGGTTTCCTCGGAAAATATCTATCTTTGTGTTTCTCATAAATATGACTGATGCTGAATATGCCAGTGTTTATTTCCCTGCATTATTGTGATCATCATTCAGTGTTTCTGCAAATATTTTTAAAAGAACCATAATTGTTTAAGCATGGTAACAAGTGATTCACCCCCTCCCCCCCCTCTCAATTGTCTAACAAATATATGCAAAATATATAGTAGAAAACAATAATTACATAGTTAATTCATTAAACAATTTAATAAAACAAGTTAAAGAACATGTTAGAATTATTTTTTTTCTAATTAAGTAAGACAATAAAATGAAACTATATTAATTTGAACAAAACACGAATATTACCTCTATCATATGGTGGCTCATCTGGTGTGAAGAGGATGTTCAGACATCTTTGCCAATTCAAACCCACGTAAGTACATGGCACCATGACGAACATCTGATCTGTCACACTGCCTAGTAGCCCTAGTGCGTCTGGGGAAATCCTGGCCAGAAACTTTGATTGGCCCCTCTTGGACATCATCTCCCCCCACATGCACATCCACACATGATTCCTTGACCTAGCAGGCTGATGGAAAAAATTTGACCTCGTCTCTGGAAACCTCTCAAAAAATAAGCCAAACAACTATGAGGAAAAAGGGAAGTTCGACCTCCCACGTATCATAGCATGACATTTGTCTAGCACTATACAAAACTGCTACAAAAAATGGCAGACCATCTGATACACCATGGCCTCTATACCAACGAATCAACAGAATACAAAAGAGGGCAACTAATGCGCTACCCAACACTGATAAAGCGGGCTATGTTAGTCACTAACAATGAGAGGAACCTAACCCCCTCTACACCAAAAGAGGCGATTTTAAGTTGTCCACTAGACACCTGAAAATCAACTGGGGATAGTACATCAACCCCAATATATCATAAAGAGTACATGAGCTAACTCTCAGTTGCAACACCTACTAGGACATATGGGAACTGGGGAAAATCATCCCCTCTCCTAGATAGCCCAGTGATAAATTAAATATCATCCTTAGTGAGATGGTACCACTGATCTAGACCCACACATAAATCTTGTCGATGGACATCCCATCTACTGATCAGATGCACCAACAACCCGAAGTTCCCCTTAAGGGAGGTAGCCTCCTCATCGTACTTAAGGAGTCTTACATTCCTCAAGAGAACATAATTTGTTGTAGTAATAGGGCAAGGGTACATATCCCTCTCCCTCTCCCTCACCTCCCATTCTCGTACAACATTGTACAGGTCCACCCTTTGTTGTTTTTGATGTTGTTTCTCTATGTGCTCATGTCTCTGTATGATTAACATATGAAACACATCAACCTCACTCATACATAAAACATAAAAAAAATCTATTGAATGGTAAATTTATCTAAAAATACGGAAAAATAACTTCTTTCAAAAAATAAGTTAATTGCATTACCGGTGAGCCCCAAAACCAGTCATGTACTATCAACAGTGCGTATATATTGTGAGCACCATCCATGGTGTGTCAATGTAAAGTAACCCACCAAACTGTTGGGTATATGTTATAGTCTTTGCATGTGTGTGTGTGGGCACGTCAGGTTCGACAATTGCATCTGACGATCCCTCTAGTAGTGGTCTTTGTGTCGTGTGCGTCAGGCGCTTCCTAGGGGGGGATAGGTATGCCCCCCCCTGGTTACACACAACATTTGACACTGGGTGGTAGCCCATGGCAGTGCCCCAATTTTGTTTTGAGGTGGTTTTTGCTATTTTTAGCGGTTTTCTAAATTAATCTTGGATTAAGGGATTAGGGTTTTGGTATCTACAAAATACCTAAAAACATTGTATATATTTTATGGTGAATTGTGAAATTTGATATAATGAATATAAGAAAGGTTTTCCTTGGTTGAGGTTTCCGGTATAAATCTCTGTGTACTATGTGAATGAGCCATTGATTAATTTATGTTTTACTTAAGAATGTATATGCATTGCTTTACTTCACAGGTTTAAAACTTACACAAACAAAATATGTTCTACTATGTTATGCGATGCGTTGGAAAATAGTACCACACTGGGGCGCTACACTACAAAAAATATGCCCCGATGCATTACATTTATCCTACGCAATGCTTAAACCAAAAAACAATTAAAAATTTAATTTAGAAAATAGAAAAAAAGAGGTGTGTATACATTCACTACAAGCATCAGTGCGTGTAACTAGCGTCGATGCACCGTCACATAAACTTTTCCAAATTTTCGAGTACAAAACTTTTTGCGGTGCATTCCGGTCATTACTATCGCACCGCATACAGTGCCACCAAAACATTTATGGGGTGAAACACAACACAATGTCACATCTCTCAGTGGCGAATTTGGTAAATATGAACTCTCCGATGCACACGTTTACCAATGCACTGCGTAAAAATATATCTGATGAGGGTGATATGCCATGTACTTTAACGGCCTAGTGCGCTATCTGTACTTTAACGCACCACCCTACCAATTATATACTTTTCTTTAGTGCATCGTTAAACAGATGCATCAGTGCATTTATGTTTACCAATGCATCGTCGGAAAAGGTAACAAGGTACGCGGTGTGCCCTGCAAATTAACAGGTCACATCGTAGGTGGTGTGAGACGAGCGCTTTGAATGCATCGTGTAGTTTTATTTTCTTTATTTTTTTACACTTAAAATTTCACTCAATTTTAAATTTTAATCTAGTGAAAAATAAATTTATGAAGAAAATAGGACATTAGCTGGACATTTTGTCGTCGGGGAGTCATGGTTGCGATGTACTAAAAAAAACTTAAATTTTCCTCCGTTTGGAAAAATTCAAAATTCATGTACCGAGCAACAGATGAAATAAAATAAAGAAAGGAAAGCATCGATGAAAGGGCGATTCAGATAGAAAAAGGTTGCACCGGTGCTTTTGATCTCTACAACATTGAAAATGGTAAAAATGATTTTTACCATCATTGATTTTTTTTTATAAAAATCTATTCTGGAACGCCCGATGACCAACCGCATAGGAGCATACATGTTTACTAAGTGCACCGGTTATATTTTAAAAAAAAAACATTCCTAGCACAGTGCACATTGTTTTGGGCACAGGTGCTCACCGATGCATTTACTACTACATAGAGAATTGTCGTACATTTTTTGAAAAAATACAAGGGTGCGGATTTTTTTGTTTAAGCATGACACATTGTGGTGTAATAATAGACGCCCCGGTGCAATTGGTTTTACACAGAGAACCATGTAAATTTGGAAATTAACCCTAATATGATGCTCCATGTTGGAGCATTGGTGCGCATCGATGTGCATGATACAATGGAGTGCACCAGAAATGCTATATTTTGACACTATCCTACATTGGTGCATAATTGTTTTTTATTTAACCATATAACAGTGTGCTCTACTAATAGCACACCGGTGATTCTAGTGTTAAGTTGTGCACCAGAGCTTTTTTAAAGAAGGCTATTATGATGCATCATTATTTCCCAATGCGTCATTATTTCCGTAGCACACCAGATAATATTTTTCTTTATTTGAAATAAACTTGCTACGGTGTGCTAGTTTTGAGGGCACCGATGCGCTTGTTGTTTAAAACACATCGGTGCATCATGTACTTATAAAATAACCGGTATAAAATATCCGCTAAAACCTTTGACCGCTTGCCTCCGCTAGTATCATCTACTATAAACGGATTTTTAGGCTATTTTAATAGGGGCGTCCGCAAAAACCTTTGCTAGAGGGTATTTTCCATGTAGTGATGTATAAATTATGCATCCATTCCTTATTTAGTATCGATATCCATATTTTTTGAACTACTCAACATGGTTTGTTGGATCACCTACCCCTGTGTTTTTCTACACAATATACTCCAACTCTGTACTGAATCTAACTTGCATCAATATTCTACACTACTCTAGTCTTCTATTGCTTATTTGTGTACAACCCACCATCAGGTTGGAATAGCCTTCAAAAAAACATCTAACGCCAACATTCTTTGTTGTTTGGGTATCTACAAACACATATACAACATATTCTATGTCATTCAAACCATCATAGTTCTATGGTTCACATAGCTCTGTTCCAATCCAACGCGACGATCGAGTAATGCGAGCACATCATCTACTTGATACTTTGTGCATCCTCTGCTGCCAATGTTCTAAACCTTCCTCTGAGTTTGATGCACATGAGCTAATTCTTCTCCAACTTAGTGCACCATCTACAGTGGGGTTAACACAGTCATCCATTCATACAATCATATTATACAAGTTGTCAATTGCATTCCCTTTTGCAGGTTCTATGTACCTCTTTCCTTCTATCGGATCTAGTGATGTAGTAAATTTTAAGTCTCCTGCCTCAAATATCATTTCCCTCCTCTTCAGATTAATAATTGCTTGATTTTCAAAGGCACATTCTAACCCCATTAGTGTTGGATATGGTTGGCTATCATCCATGATTTTGATTACTTCGAAGTCTGCTACATTGTGCATCCAGACTATATTCACATGTATCATTGTCAATCGGCCAATTGGTACTATCTTGTGTTGGTTTTCCAACCTTAACTAGACGAGAGACTAGATTAACTCGGGTTTCTCCATCATTTCCCATGTTTTATTTGGTAACAAATTTACATCAGAACCCAAGTCTAAAATGACAATGTCCACATCATATTCCCCAATCTACACACTTAGTCTGAAATCTTTGTTGGTCCTCCTTTTTCATAGTACTTGATTCACTACCATTTGTTTTGTAGGAATTCCCCTCTCTTGTGCACAATGATCAACAATTTCACATAATGCATTCAACACAGTTTCATCTTTCATCAATTCCACACAACTTCTTAGAAATTCTCTTATATTACTTACCTTCTCAAGCATATTTTCTGGTATAGTACGATCATAGACCGAAGGCATGTCAACCACAAGAGGTGCAGATGATGTTTATGCTACCCAATCCAGTCTTGGGATCTCTTTTCTTGTCCTCTTATAAGTCTTATTTTATTGTTGAGGGTCAAATGTTGGCATAGATCCTGTTGATTTCCTCACCCATTTATCAACCTCCCTCCCTCCATTTGTTGCATCATTTCCTTTTCTAGGTCCTTCATTGCGCATTTTTTTGGGCACAGGTGCTCATCGATGCGTTTAATACTACATAGAGAAACGCCGTACATTTTTTGAAAAAATACAATGGTGATATTTTTTTGTTTAAGCATGACACGTTGTGGTGTAATAATAGACGCCCCGGTGCAGTCGTTTTTACATAGAGCACCATGTAAATTTGGAAATTAACCCTAATATGATGCTCCATGTTGGAGCACTGGTGCACATCGATGCGCATGATACAATGGAGTGCATCGGAAATGATCCATTTTGACACAATCCTACATTGGTGCATAATTTTTTTTTATTTAACCATATAACAGTGCACTCTACTAATAGCGCACCGATTCTTCCAGTGTTAAGTTGTGCACCAGAGCTTTTTTAAAGAAGGCTATTATGATGCGTCATTATTTTCATAGCACACTAGATAATATTTTTCTTTATTTGAAATAAACCTGCTACGATGTGCTAGTTTTGAGGGCACGGATGCGCCTGTTGTTTAAAACGCATCAGTGCATTATGTACTTATAAAAGAACCGACGTAAAATATCCGCTAAAACCTATGTCCGCTTGCCTCCGCTAGTATCATCTACTATAAATGGATTTTTGGGCTATTTTAATAGGGGCATCTGCAAAAACCTCCGCTAGAGGGTATTTTCCATGTATTGATGTATAAATTATGCATCCATTCCTTATTCAGTATCGATATCCATATGTTTTTGAGCTACTTAACATGATTTGTTGGATCACCTACCCCTTTGTTTTTCTGCAAAATATACTCCACCTCTGTACCGAATCTAACCTGCATCAATATTCTACACCACTTCCAGTCTTCTATTGCTTATTTGTGTACAACCCACCATTAGGCTGGAATAGCCTTCAAAAAAACATATAACACCAACATTCTTTGGTGTTTGGGTATCTGCAACTCAAACACATGTACAACATATTCTATGTCAGTCAAACCATCATAGTTGGACGGGTCACATAGCTCTGTTCCAATCCAACGCGACGATCGAGTAATGCGAGCACATCATCTAGTTGATACTTTGTGCATCCACTACTGCCAATGTTCTAAACCTTCCTCTGATTCTGATGCACATGAGCTAATTCTTCTCCAACTTAGTGCACCATCTGCAGTGGGGTTAACACAGTCATCCATTCATGCAGTCATATTATACAAGTTGTCAATTGCATTCCCTTTTGCAGGTTCTATGTACCTCTTTCCTTCTGTCGGATCCAATGATGCAGTAACTTCTAAGTCTCCTCCCTCAAATATCATTTCCCTCCTCTTCAGATTAATAATTGCTTGATTTTCAAAGGCCCATTCTAACCCCATTAGTGTTGGATATGGTTGGCTATCATCCATGATTTTGATTACTTCGAAGTCTGCTACATTGCGCACCCCGTCTATATTCACATGTATCATTGTCAATCGGCCAATTGGTACTATCTTGTGTTGGTTTTCCAACCTTAACTAGACGAGAGACTAGATTAACTTGGGTTTCCCCATCATTTCCCATGTTTTATTTGGTAACAAATTTACATCAGAACCCAAGTCTAAAATGACATTGTCCACATCATATTCCCCAATCTACACACTTAGTCTGAAATCTTCGTTGGTCCTCCTTTTGCATAGTACCTGATTCACTACCCTCTGTTTGGTAGGAATTCCCCTCTCTTGTGCACAATGATCAACAATTTCACATAATGCATTCAACACAATTTCATCTTTCATCAATTCCACACAACTTCTCGGAAATTCTATTATATTACTTACCTTCTCAAGCATATTTTCTGGTATAGTATGATCATAGACCGAAGGCATGTCAACCACAGGAGGCGCAGATGATGTTGACGCTACCCAATCCGGTCCTAGGATCTCTTTTCTTGTCCTCTTATAAGTCTTATTTTATTGTTGAGGGTCAAATTTCGGCATAGGTCCTGTTGATTTCCTCACCCATTTATCAACCTCCCTCCCTCCATTCGTTGCATCATTTCCTATTCTAGGTCCTTCATTGCATTTCTGGACTGATATCTTTTGTACGTTTTGATTTTGGTTTTGGTTCTAAGTCCCTCTTTCCTACCACTTCACAAGTAGTTGAGGACATTCTTATGTTGCATGATCCAGTACTCTAAAATATGTGCAGATTGTACAAGGATTCGAGAAATCATGAGCTAAGTGTCCTGGTTGATTAAAATTGTAGCAGATGATTGGGCCTCTACCTTCTCTACCAAAAATTCCTCTACCTCGACCTTTGCCAAATCCTCCTCAGTTTCTTCGATGAAATCCCTTATGATTATTATACTTTGGACCACCTCCTTCTATAGAAACATCCTCCTCCTGAATCCTATACATATCTTAAGTGCGCTCTCTCATCAAATCAAATGCACGATAATTCTTCTCTTCATTCCCGACTAACTTGAAAAGGTTACAAAACAAATTCCTTGGAGTACTCTGGTTTTCTAAAACAATGGAAAATAATACAGATGATGTCCCCATTTCTTACATATTTGGCAATACCCTCCTCCTGGTAATGGATTCAGTGCTCCATTTTCCAAATACTACGCAAAAGTGGGGTATTCGTCCTTATGGTGGCCTTTAGTCCTACACTTGGTACACCATACTTGTTCTTGATTCCCCTTTCCTTTCGTCAGTTCTACCAATTGAATTTTCAAGGCAGCTAACTGCGTCTGACTTGCACCATCCCCCTACCGTCTCCTACAAGGGATGCTTCCAACTTCATCACAATATCTAAGGCTTCAGGTTGCAACGTAACGTTTTGTTGCACCAATGGGCAAGGAATGTGTGGAAATAGCCTCCCTATAAACCATTCCTGGTGTTGTTGATCAGGAATCTAGAATGTCAACCTACCCATAAAATCCTTAAATCTTTGATCATAGACTCAAACTGACTCATTCTGCACTTGTTTTATTTCCTTGAATTCTGTGATGTATTGCGACTCATACTTTGCATTCTTGAACTCTTTCAACAATATTTGTCTAATTTATGCTAGTGTCCTTGCTTGACCTGTAGGTGTGGTACTCTACAGTTTCATGTACCATACTAATGCACAACCTCTAAATGTTAATTCCAATTGTGCAATATTTACATCCTCATCCTGGACATTCTTCATAACCCAAATTGTCTCACATACAAATAGATGTTGTTCTGGGTTTTCCGACCCAATTGTTGGAACTTAGGCAATCTCAATGTATTGTCTAACCCTACCATGTTGTTTTTTGTTGTACCTCCCCTCGACGATGTTGGTTGAATATGAATCAACACACTACTCCCACTACTTTGGCTACTGTTACTCTGTTTTTCTCCACTAATTATAAGTTATTTTGACAAATCCTCAAATGTTACCTCAGATCTCAGTGATGCACAAAAGGTCGTGGAATTGACACAGGATCCAACCTGAGTGGGACTTAATGAATTTTCTATTATGGGACTAAACTTAGAATGTTCTTCCTCTCCTTCTGTGTGTGGTATTTCTATGATCTACACTATTACGCAAGGTTATCTCCTCTCGTACTCATTGCATGACTCTCCTTCCTCATCCCCAGTGTTCAACCTCTTGTACCTTCTTCCACTGCGTGGTACTCCAAACTCATCTTCTCCTTCTAATATACCTTCCTCATTTCTCTGCATTCTCAGTCCTTCCCTTCCTTCTTCATTTATTTCTTCATTCTTTCCTACCTTCAGACTATCCCCTGGTCAGCCCCCAGCTCCCCTATGTGTGGGAAGCCCCTTAGCAGTCAGATTCCATCGTCATTACACACTTGTCGCACAACAACATATTTATCCATGTACTGAATTCTTTCATAAACCTTCCATGCAAAACCTTGAATAATTCCCTTTCTACAACACTCTATGACTGGGTACAGTCTATTGCAAATTATACAACATAACCCCCCAGTATGTTGTTCAACCAGAAATAAACTACATGGGAAGTCTTATTACTTACATAATTCAATTGTCTTACCAAATCAAGAGTCCAGTTCCTCGGTGTTGCAGTACGGTATCTTCCAGTATTCTCCACTAACCTTTCTAACCATTCAGTTAAGATAATTGGAAATTCATCAAACAAAAACTCATGCAACTCTGTGAACACATACCTTTGCATCCACTTCTCATCACTCATCGAAGGGTTTCTATTCTCTCCTTGGGAAAATTCGCATTCCTTCCTTTCCATCCATTCAACGATCTCTTTCTTAGTCAGCTTCCAAAACATTCCCTCAATAACATATTTTGGGTCATGGCGGCAAAACCATTTGTTGGCGCGCGGTTGTAAGACCCTAGGTTCAAGTTATCTAACCAACAAAACCCTTCAGATACTGGTCCTCTCGACATCACATGTATGCAAGTGAAGTCTCACTTGAGGTATCTACTGGGAATGAAAGAACCAGGTTTCCGAAGATATAAGGGGATGTGAGGTCATCAACATGTTCATTGATACTTACATACATTTGTGCGCAATATTTCGTGTCTATTATTCCTTGATTAATTGGTAAACTCAATTATACAACACCATTATAATACATATTGCGACATATACCATTCACTAGAACATTCATAATTGCTGTGAAAAACTCATATAACAAATAGAGCTAGATCTAATCATGCATACACAAAACATTCATGAACAATCACATAAAAAGACACATTCAGACACAAAATATAACATTGTTCACCCAATCCTTGGGATATGTCCACAATGATTGGATTCTTTATTATTATTTGTGAAATTCATATTAGGCTTATGCATTGCAATACAACATATACATCATGATATCATTCCCCATCCTTCCTAGCCACTCTGCAGTGCAAGACTCTCTCTACAAAACCTATCCTAAAACTTCAGATATAGACTCTCTCTCATTATCAGTCTATTCACTCAACAACAACAACCTATTCTTCCCCAACCTATCACATGCTTATACACATATTTTAGGGCTCAAAACCCTATGAAAACTCATTATGACTCATTACAACTCATGAAAACACATAGTTCATGCATGCTTTTCCCGCCTTCATGCCTACATGTTGCTTTTCTTGCCGTTTCGCTGCATGTTTCTTTTCCTTCTTTATTTCTTGCTTTATCTCCTTGATTTATTTCCTTTCCTTATTTCCTTGTGCACTGCCAAATGTGCATTTACTGCGCACTTCAATCATGAATATACCTTTACTGCACACTCTAGTCTTCTCTTCTCTTATTTCCTTTGCTACTGCGCATCTCCTCAACCCTTAGGATATTTCTCTGAATTGCATCCATAATGCTTGTCCAACATAAGGTTAGTGCAATTTTCTAAAAAATGGTTTATTACCTATTCTTGCTTCTTGACATTCAAACATTAAATTCTAGTACTCTTGCTTTAGATTCTTTCGAGATGAGGGAGTTGACCTAATTTAGCTTATCTCAATTTCTAGAGGTTTTGAGGTGTGTTAGTGGGATTCTCATGTTCATAGGTTGTTGGTAGCCCTACATGGGTTGTTACCTATACCAAGAACTTTGTATTTTAGAGTCGATGAGTTAGCTTGTACAAATTTCTATCCTTGTGCTTTTGATAGGTGTCATTCACTTTTCTTGGTCTTGTATGGAGATGTGATTATCTTTGTAGGATGCCCTAGACAAATTATGATGTGGTGTGAGATGATTTTGGCCTCTAGTGTGATATGATTTTGATATGTGTGTAATATAGGTGGACATCAGTGGTCACCCACATATTCCAATGGCTCAAATTATAGTTTCCATCTTAGTAGTTTTTCTACAGTTTTTCAGGTCCCAAACTTCTGGGGTTGTTTTGAGGCCCTAAACAATGCTTTTTTGACTTGACAATGCGCAATAGTGATTTATTAGTCGATTCAAAATTTGCACTCCTTGGCTATACCTTTTTAATGATGTACCGAGTGCCCTAAATGAATATCATATGAAAAATTTGTGCCCTCGGGAAGTTGACATATCAACTACCCCCATCGGGGCCCACGACCCTTTTGGAGTTTCATCTTCTCGAGTTAGGGTTTTGGATGTTTAGGGTTTTCTCATTTATGCTTTATGTTAAAAATGGCTTTGGATCCTCATTGTAATCGACTTCTTGTGAATGAGATTAGCCAACACATCTCTCTTCAGAGATAAACTACCACCATTGTAGCTAGCTTATGTGCTTTGTATTTACATTAATCAGTATTCTAGAAAATCAGTAATAGAGTCTAAGATTTTCTATATTACTATGTGCCTTGCAATATCTCTACATATCTCCTTGTTATATCTCTATTCTATTTCTTCCTTCACGTCGTTCTCAAAATAATCTGGATCACTGGTATCAAAGCAGTATGTTCCTTGTTGTTCTTAGTGGATTCCCCCAATGAGGTTAGGGTATAGAGAGTTGGGTCTTGAGCATGCTTCTCTTGAGGACAACCACTCTTTCCCACCCAAGAAAACTCCCATTTTGGAAGAAAATATGGATGATGGAGCACGATATCCTATCAAACTATTTCTCTAGGAATCCCTCGCCCGAGAGAGGAACGATATGATGGATAGTTTCACCCAGATCCTTCGATGGTTGTCAACAACAACAAAGGAACCTTTAACTAGAAATCACTTCAGAGGTGTGATTCCATTTAAGGTACAAGTTAACTTTTATATTCCTTTGTTTGAAGTCCATATAGACGTCGACGCTTTGGAAAAATGGTTAATTCCGCTAGAGGGTTATTTCTCTCTCCAAAAATTTTCCAATAGTGAAAAAATCTCCTTCGCACTCCTTAAGGCCCTTCCCCATGTCAGAGATTCATGGGAGACTTACTATGAGAAACGTATCGAGGATGAGTCTACAAATTTTTGGGCCAAAACTTGCTTGGGTGGATTTTTTTGATACCCTCAAGGAATAATATTATGTTGTTGTAAACTATGACAACCAGCACACGAGATGGACCAAACTACATCAAGAAAGGGGGAAAACAATGTCAGAGTTCAAAAATACCTTACATATATTGCGCACCAAACTAGGTATCAAAGAATCCAAGCACCATTTGTTTCTAAAATACCATGGGGATCTACACAGGTACATCAAAACCAAAATGGAGTTTTTGGACATCTTGTCCTTGGGAGACGCTTATCAATATGCCATCAAAAGCAAGCATAAGTTTAAGCAACAAAACAAGCGGGAGTTTAGGTCTGTAAATACGCAACAACCGAAGTATGGTAAGGGTAGAGATAACTCCTAAGACAAAGGACAGAGCAAGGATGACTAGTCCCAAGACACCCAGTCTAAGCCACCAACAAACAAGGGTAATGGAAAGTCGAAGAAGGAAACTGGAAAATGGTGTGAGTTCCACAAAATTCCTTGGCACAATACTAAGTAATGTTTCTCCAAACAGTCATGGTTGGATGAGATAAAAGTATCAGAGTCATATTTTGACCCAAACTCTTATTCAAAACCAGAAAAGGGAAAACAAATCATTGACACAAAAACCCAGTGTCACCATCGCTACCACGAAAGTCCAGCCAGAGGAACCTGAAGAAGGGGAGCACCTCTTCCACTCATAGATGTGGGTGAAGGGGACCCAACTCCATTTCATTGTTGAAAATGGTAGCCAGAAGAACCTAATCTCAACATAGGTCATCAAGAGGTTGAACTTGATAATGACACCACATCCTCAACCATACACCATCGGTTGGATCATCCAGGGATGAGACGTCTGCGTCAGCCAACAATGTCACCTGCACTACAACATCAAACCATTCAAAGATGAGGTATTGTGTGATGTTTCCCCCCTTGATGTTTATGATGTTTTTTTAGGACAACCATATATGTGGAAGCATCATGTTGTTTATGACTATAGGCCCCATAGTGTCATTATTACTTTGGTAGATCAACTCTACATGGTACTAGAGGTAGTACCAACTACTGTGATCTCTTTGATCTCCGCGAAGCAGTGCAAAAAGGTGGTCTCTCAGACCAAGAGATTTGTCTTCTTTATGGTTCGGTCAGAAGGTGAATGAAAAGTCACTATAACCTCCAAAACCTTTGCATCGGGTCTCTCTGCACAACAACAACATGTGGACAAGATAGTAGAAGATCACAAAGACATATTTTCCTCGCCTACTGGGGTGCCTCTGCACTATCAGGTAAAGCACTCAATTGATTTGACACCCAATTCTCCTCTATATAACGAACCTGTATATAGGCGTTATGTTACAGAGAATGAAGAAATCAAATGCCAGATCCAACAGCTAATTCTGAAGGGCTACATCAGACCAAGCTCCTCACCTTATAGAGCCTAATTGTTCTGGTACATAAAAAGGACATGACATGCCAAATTTGTATTGAATACAGAGCCTTGAAAAAGATCACAGTCAAGAACTGGTACCCAATCCCCCTGGTTGATGATCTTCTCGATCAACTCAAGGGAGCTAAGTTTTACAATAAGATTGATCTAAAGTCAGGCTACCACCAAGTGTCAATTGAGAAAACCGATGTATGGAAGACAACCTTCAAGTCTAAAGAAGGTCTCCTCGAGTGGTTGTTCATGCCTTTCGGCTTGATTAATTCCCCTTCTACATTCATGCGGATGATGTATGACATATTGTGGCCATTCACAAAAAATTTTGTGGTTGTATATCTGGATGGCATCCTCATCTTCAACAAAACTTGGGAGGAACATTTGAAGCATATTTAACAGGTCTTGGGCACCCTATGATAATGCAAGTTATATGCCAATTTGGAGAAGTGTTCCTTCGACGTGAAAAGAATCCAATAATTGGGATACATCGTGGATGAGCAGGGTGTGCATGTGGATCCAACAAATATCTAGTTCATCCGCTATTGGTCACCCCCGAAGACAATGATCGAACTCTGCAGCTTCTTGGGCCTCGCCAACTTCTACAACAGGTTTTTGTTGCGACTCTCTCATATCGCTTGGGCCCTAAGCCAGGTGATCAAGAGTGGAGCACAGACCAAGTTAGTGTGGGTTGCATCCCAACAGAAAGAATTCGGGGATTTGAAATTCCTCCTCTGCTCATCCCCAATCCTTATTCTTCCAGACCTGCAACAATCATTTTGTTGACAATTGAAAACATCAACGTAATTTTGCCAACAAAGTGTTGCTAAAGCCTATTATTATATAAAAACAAAAACTAAATAATACTAGTAGGTGGGACCCCCTTGAAGTATTGGAGAGCATATCAGTTCATTTTTTGATACTATGATGATGTGCTACAAAGGTTTACATGGTTGATGAGATATTGTTGTCATTGGTATAAGTTGATCTTTTGAGATGTTGTTCCTTCATCTTACTACATCCTGCTATTCATTAATGTCATTTCTTATCACACCTACACAACAAACATGTTAGTGAAAATTGTATGAAGGGTATTTTTGAGAAAGACAAAGTACTATAACAAATGCAAGAGGGACCTAGTTCTGCAATACTACATGCATGGAAATACTTGTTGATTGTTATTAAAGCATAGCTAGCAAGGAAATGGCTATGAAATTGTGTTTAAATTACATGATTTATATGCATTTGGTTGAAGAGTTGGTGGCGCATTTAGTCAAGGTGATAATGCAAATGGTTATACAATGGTTAATGGAATTATGTAGCCGTATATATATATATATATGATATGGAACGTTGGTGGCATATTTGGAAAGATCATAGCACTAATGGTTATGTGAATTGTTATATGGAATTTGGATTATGCTATGGCTTAAGTTAGAAAGGTGGTATGGTCTATTGGTTTTAAATGTTTTGATAGTCTCAATGCATGGGTTGATTAATGGTGTTAATGGAGGGCTCGTTGGCATGTACTGTTGAATTAATGAATTGTGAGTGGAGGCAACATGCATTTACTGCACGTCACCTTTACCCTTCCCATTTTCCACCACCATAATCAGGCTATTGTTGATCTTGTTGTTGTGTTTATGCTTCGGAATTTTAGCAGAGTGGAACCGCTCGACCAACTCCTGTTTTAAGGAATTCAATTGACATGTATTTTTTTTTGGCCATTCTTGACTTTGCTCTGGTTATGAAATGATTACTGGCTCTGGTGTATGGGTTTGTGTTTCTCTTAAGTGTTGCAACTATGTGAATTTTTTGTGTTTGAAGGAAAATGGTGGTTATGCCTGTAATATTCTTGATTTTTTCGAAGTTGTTGTCCTTCCAGGGTGATAGTTCCTTGTTATCACTATTGTTGGTTGAAGGGTTTTTGTTTAAATCTTGGATGGATAGTTATCTCACGCACTATCACTAAGCCTAGTCTTCGGCTTCTCAGGTTTAATGGTCAAATTTTTCTGCATCAGCATGTTCACCTTTGTTCTATTATTATTGACCGAAGAGAACAAGGGTTATACCCTGCATGCGTTAAATAAACTTTGCTAGGTCATACTAGAGCCCTGCGTTTATGTTTTGGCCCCTGTCATGAAATTGCTTCCTGTCCATAAATGAATCATAAACCTCTCTATGCATACACTTTTGGCTTCGAAATTTCACTATTATGAGAAGTTAGCTATGTTCCTCTTGTGATGGCTACCGAGCAAACCCTTAACCCTCCAGTCTGGAATTTCACGGGAAGACTATCGAGCCTATCAAGTTGTTGTGGGCTATTGTGGTCTATTACTTTGAATAATGTCTCTCCATGGGTCGTATGACAGTCGTGTTGGTATGGCATTTAACCATTGCCTCTGTGATAATAGTGATAAACCTTACATTGCCAGTTGCACTTCTAAGTTTCACAGTCACTCACCTTATGTCAAATAACTCAATATTTTTAATGGAAGGGCCTCTACCTCATTTTGATTGGATGTGTGGGTACACATCGTTGCCACAACTTGTTTGATTGAGTAATTTTTTTTACAATAGTGGCGAATTATGGTTTGATATACAGTCACTGGTATTTTCACTTATGATGATTTGGATGATGGTTGGCATTTGTTATGAATGCCTAGTGTTGTTCACACATGTCATGTTCTGTGTATGGTGTTTGCAAAGTAAACTGATGAACATGATAACTATGGTTTTCTTTGGGATATAATGACTACTGAATTGGATAACTATAAGAAGTATATCCCGTGCCTTCCTGTGATTGTTGGTTGCATAGACCTGAGTGTGCACAACATAGTCGATCATGGGTGACTAAATCCAAGCAATAGATAGCTCAATAGGATATGTTGAGTTATTATTGTGACTGCGTGTCATTGTATCAAGTAGAAATGTGCACCATGGAGCTTTGTTAGTTGCACACCACGTGTAGTATGGATAGCTTGTTTTATACTCAGGGATACCCACAAAGTTTTAAGCATGTTAGTTATTGCAATTGACCACTGGTTGAATTAGGCATGTTGTTGATGACAATCATGTTGGATAGGTGGCCCATCTTTTAAGTCACATTGAATTGTTTTGTTTTATAGTGGCAGAACTACATTGCCTGGGAAGATTACTCATGTGTAGCTTGTGTCTAAATGGTGGTTGTTGGTTGTATGGCTAATTGTCATTTCAGGCATGGAAATTTGGTATTTTTTTGGGGTTACTGCATACATATGTTGAAAGAATATCATTGAAATTTTGATGGCTCTATTGCAGTAGTAGTGACTTCATTATGATCTTGGAAACATGACTTTTGAGTATAGTCGTAGATTGAAGAAATTCTTTGCAGTGGTTGATGTTGATGATTACAGATTGGAAATAGGTATTGTTCGTTGATTTCTATAAAATGCAGAGTGTGTGAATGAAGGGAACAAAACCTCTTACAATTTATGTGGAATACTTACTGTTTTTTTATGGCACTGTGTGAATATTTAATTAATGGATAGTGAAAGTACATAGAATTATTATATGGTCAAATGATTGTTGGTTGACGCATCTTTTCTTACTGCAAAATGTTTTATGGATCGCTTGATTAATTTCATGAACAATAACATTATCATCCTGTTCCATTATCTCACTTTCCGCTAATTACAAACCCTTCACATATCCCATATTCATTTTTCCACTCCATGTTCTGATATTGATTATAGCCAATAGAGTTTATGTGTTAAGTGGGTGAAAGTGGCAATGTCTTGGGTGGATTGCAGTGAGGTTTTATTGGTTTTCTTTACAGTTGATTGTTGTTGTCATTGAGAAATGACCATTTCTTCTCCCCTTTCATTATATCATGTTTTCACTCAATACAAAACCCTCACATATCCTAGGACACTGTTTCACCCCCCTGCTCGTTGATTAACATTAAAACAATTTGTATGGATTGGATTGCATGAGTCTGATACATTCTGAGCCAAATCAATTTCATATTTTTAAGAGTTGTCATGTATGGTTATTTAAAATACTATTTTCTAATTGATTACGCATGCAAGATGAGTTTTTTCAATCAAGGTATCCATGGCCGAGGAAACAGAGGTAGAGGTAATTGGAATCGAGTCCCAAGAAGGCCTAGATTCTCCATACATTTTGGCGTTGATTCAGAAGAGCTTGGACAATTGTTTCATCCTGGATTCTTTAATTGGATTGGGCAGGGAATAGTCCAACCTAGTCCCGAAAGGCCTCCTTTCCAAGCTCCGCAAGCCCCCGGTATCCTTGTATCTCCTCATTTTTCCTTACAACCTGAGGTCCCTGGAAATTATGGATGGCAAGAGATTGTCCACCCAGTAGTCTCCCAACATCGTGGCTGGCCCAAATTAACTTTTCCTGCTCCTCCACCTTTGAACCCCATCGTCTAAGATACCCCTAACCACTTGTCAGTGCAATCCTCCCATGCTAGCAATATATTAAAGACTAAATCCCACCATGCATTTGATAAAGTAAAATCCATTGCTGCCCCTTCCTCACCCTCCAATGACTCTGATAAATCCGTGTCTTCCCAGATGCATTTGAGGGACGATTGTTCCCACGTGATTAGCGAGATAAAGCCTAAAGGCCCTTCACAGCCTAAGGAAAATTCAAGAAAATCAAGAGGTGACAACAACAACCAAGGAAAGGTTGCATCACAGATTGGGAAATATGGATTTTGAGTTTTATGTTATATATTGTTTTAGGATAGTTGACTTCGTGGACGTTTGGACAACATCTTTTTTTTTTTTTGATATATGGCTATTATTTTTGAAATGATTTCAAATTTCATGAGCTAAATTGCCAAAAATAAATATGGTGATGGGAGACACAAGAATGTGTGTTTCCTTAACTAATGGTAATGTTATGATTGTTATGAACTAAAGGGAGTCACAAGGGGTCCCACCTACTAGTTATTATTTATTTATGACCATTATTATGATTATTACTTTTCCCCCTAACTAAAGTTAGTTAAGTCTTTAATTAACTTAACTAATGAGTTGGTTCAACTACTTCAACCAAGTCTAATTTGTTAAAAGAAAAATGAAAGGGAGGGACAAGAGGAGGCTGGAAGCAGAAACATGCTAAGGTTTTCTCTTTGAGTTTATGTTGAGATAGTTCATTTTCCATTCATTCGTATATTCATCACAACCTAATTCTCTTTTGTGATAGAAGGGTCTTATTATAGACAACAATATTCAGGGTTGAATCAAATCATTCAGACTCTTGTTTTTCAGAGGTGTTGATATATCTGTGATAGTCTGTGTAGGCTTGTCTATTTGTGAATTAATTTTCATGACTGATAAAGGCTCTTGTGCAGAGTCGTGTGGGCAACAATTTGTGGCAAGTTGATCCATCTTTTAGAGTTTAGTTTTGGTTTTTTGTCAGAGGTCCTTTTGTATGTTCCATCGGGTATGTCTACGTTTGACTTTGGTCCGAGATTTATGTATGAGATTTTGTAAAGAAAATGACTCTTTGGTGAATTGGAATGAAATAAAGGATTGTTTTATGTCTCAATTGTCTTGATTGTCATCTTGGTGTCTTTAATTCTGTTTGTACATTTATTTCAACAACTATTATGTTCAGAAAATTACATAAAAAGTGAATTTCCAACAAGCTTTTTGTTGATAAAAGACTAGCATGAGCACTCGTAATTAATACTTGTGAGTTAGGATGTTATTTTTGTTGGCTATAAACATAAGGTGATATTCCTGTCTACTTTTTTTTAGCCAAGTAAAGTCTGAAAATGCTTGAGTAAGATCAATTCATATATTTTCCTCAACATCTATTTGGCGATCGTATTAGGGAGATCTTTGATATCTCTCTGGTTAAATTTTTATACTCGATTTTCATCGATACATCTTTATTTTTCTATTTTTGATTCTTTGACTCTTTTTCTATTAATGATTGTTCCTGTTGCAAGACAACTCAATCTTGAGCCCAGACTCCAAGACCATACCAACATTTCTTTGAACCTGTTTCATCCTATTTTAGACACTGCTAGGACCTGTGCTGAGCTTAATTGTTCTTGGGTTGCAATTGAACGAGATATCAATGTTTAAGAACAATTGGAAGCTAGACGTAGGCATCCTAGAAATCAACAGTAACCTTTTGTTTCTTCATTCTTGGCCTTCTTTCATGTCCTTGGATTCCTTTGCTTCTAGAAGAAGGAGAGGCTTGTCACCAAAAATCAATCCTATTGCTGTAATCGGAAGGAGAAACGTCATGTTATCTTCCCAACAAAGTGCTCTAAGGAGAATTTATCTGATTCATCTAGCTCATCTTTCTTTCCCTCATCTATCATCCACAAAATGGCATCAAGTGGTGGCTCTAGTGGCACTGGAAGTGCTCCATCTTCCCAATATTCATCATCATCGGTGATTGGTAGCTTGTACAACCACCATATCCCTATCCAATCTACTACAAACCCCACCAAAGTCATTAAAAAGTATGGAATTTTTCAGTTCGAAGAAGATGCCTCAACCACACCATGGCACATGTCCTCTCCTCTTAACCTAGCACCTGCTACTTGCCCACTTCCGAAGTTTAAAGAGAATTTTCCTAAGTTTTCAGAAAATAAAACTATCAGTACCAATGAACACCTAATGGAGTTTTCTAATGCTTGTCATAACATAGGGGCCAACGACAATGACACTTGCATGCGCTTGTTTTTCAATTCCTTGGAAGGAAAGGTTGTGGCCGATTTCTTTGACCTTCCTCCTAAGATATTATCTACTTGGGAGGAGTTAATTTATTGGTTCTAATCCACTTATGGGAAATCCAAAATCCCTACTAAGAAGTTAATGGAATATAATAACATAACTTATAAATATGGTGAGACCATCAAGTCTTTCAACTTACGGTTCACTAAGTTGTACAATCAAATCCCCGAACTTATCTGCCCTCAGAACCAAGCCACTTTCATGCATTACTACAATGCATTGCCTTCTCCCTACCGTAATAGGCTTGAGGAAAAGGCCATTGATAATCTCGGTTCCACCTTGCACACTTGCTCAGAGTATGAGGAACAACTTGAACGAATTGGTCTACCCCAGGGAGAATCAGTTAGACAGATATATATGTCCACTCTCTTACAACTAGTACAAGATATGAGAAATCGTATGATAGCTTTTGAACGGAAGGGAACCATCTCCCCTCTAACCCCTGGAGCTTCATCCTCTTCCACACCCCCTTTTAGAAATCCGGTTGAAAACAATTTTCAGCCTAAGGCTATCTTGCCTCAGAGTTGGTGTAACTTTTGCGAGGAACACCACGAAGAAACCACATGTGAGGTAAATAAGAGTGTCAAAGATAAGATCTTTGGTAAAAGATCAAAAGATACTATTGCAGTTCTATATTTTGCCAAGCCAAAATATGTCATGGTAATCAATACTAGGAACAAAGCCTATGCCCCCAAAGGAAAATTCGACCCCCCTCATAGTTCTTCTAGCCCGAGTTCATCCTCAACCACTGCTGCGCCCCAGGTTCCTAAAGTTCCTGAGAGTCAAGGAATCACTCCTCCTCCCCCCTCTTCCAAATATAATATCCTAAATCAATTGGACAACATCAAAGTAGATTCAACCCTCCTAGACATGGTTGTCGTCCCTGAACAACAGATGCATCTAAGACAATTCATGTAAGGAAAATATTCCATTGTAGCCAATCTTTCCGAAGAGGTAGACGAAGAGGATTCTTTTGTAAATAAAGTAGGCGTATATAAATTTAGATACCCTGTAAAAAAAAAACCTTTTTATATTTCTGTAAAGATCATGTATAAGAATGCCCATTGTTGCCTCATTGATGGTGTTTCAGGCCCAAGTGTCATGTCGAAGATTATTATGGAATAAATAGGCTTGACTTTCACAAATGAAAATTCCATAAGCATGCTCTGCTATAGTAGTCTACAAAAAACAACCATAGGTGAGATTAAAGACGTAACCTTGGTTTTATGCGCTCATCTTGAGATAAGGAAAACCCTCAACATTCAGGTGATTGATATGCCTATGAGAAATTATTCAATTATCCTGGGGAGAGATTGGCAAGCCCTAACAAGTGGATACCTCTCACTCGACGGGACACATTTATCCATTCCTCAGAATGGTAAGAATATCATAGTCCTTAGAGAGGGAATAATTTCACCCTACATAGAGAGTGTCCCGCAATCTAGCATAAACTATATCGGAGAGGAACTAGGAGTGTTTTCCATCTTCGCTGAGGAAGACAACATTTCTTTGGAAAAAGTTGATCTAAATTATGATATATGGCATATGCACTTTGATGGTTTATGCTCAAATGAAGGTAATGGGGCTGGAAAGATCTTGGTTTCTCCGACAGGAAAGATTCATAATCTGTCATACATGTTGGAGTTTTCTTGTTCAAACAATTTCGTTGAATTCGAAGCTTTGTTGTTACGAATTGAGAACGCTCTTAATCTTGGTTGTGGTCACCTTTCAATTTTCAGAAATTCTGAGCTTGTTGTGAACTTGATATGTAAGGCTTGCTCTCTTAGCGACAAGCTGATGGAACAATATTCCCGAACTATTTGGACTCTTGTCTTGAACCTTCTATCTTTCAACATCACTCATGTTAAGAAGAAATTGAACTCAATAGTTGATCGGTTAGCTGTCTTTGCAGCCTCGCCTACTCAACAACTCTTGCTTTGCTGGCCTGATTGTGCTTTTCAATCTCTAGATCATTCATATATTCTTGATCATGTAGGATCTTGGAAGGTCCTCCCTGGTGATGAGAGAATTTGTGCTATCATCCAAGATGAAGATCTTAAGCCCAAGGAAATTATATCCACAAGAAATAATGGGATTCCTGGAGGCTTGACTCCTCATGAGAATTCATTTTCATTGAGTGTTGGAGGCAATAAAGAAAAATAGAAGGAAGAGGAGTTACAACACAAGGTGGTTAAAGCCATCTCCATGAACATTAGGACACCTTGATCTTCAACGAATGTTAAAATAAATGTCCAAGGTTCTGATAAAGAAGAGATGAGGTTTGTCGAGTTACTTGGTGGATTTCAAAATGGGTTTTCTTGGTTTAATGTGGGTCCTTATGGTTTTGATCCAGGTCTTGTTCAACGTATTATGAAACCAGCTAGGCAAAAATAAGGACTTGTTAACCCTACACTGGAAGCAACATTTTGAGAGGAGTTAAAAGATTTATTAAGGACTGAAATGTTTTTTTTAGTCTATTCTGAATGGGTTTCCAATTAGGAACCTGCTTCGAAGACCACTGATAACATTAGAACCTGTGTGAGTCTTCGAACTTTCAGACAAGCAATTATGAGAAACCCTTTCCCTCCTCTCTGTATGGAAATGTTTCTACAATAGGTTGTAGAGTCACAATGGAATCCCTTACCACAGTTTATTTGGTTACAGTAAAATCAAGGTAGAATGGGCAAATTGCCACAAAACCAATCATATTAGTTGCGGTACTATGTCTTGCAACTACCTTCCTTCTGGCTTCTTTGATGCAAGTACCACCCTTAAAAGGCCCATACACGTGGCTTTTAATGAATTGGTTAGTCTCCACGCTTATCTTGATGATTTAATCGTATGCGTAAAGGGGTTGATAATTACACCAAAATTTTAGGTGTTGGGTTATTTCCAGATTACTTTTTTCTTGAGCACTAACTCGGAAATTTTAAAGGAATTAATGAGACAATGGTTTTCCTACATCACTAACAGTCCTCGCTTGAAGTATTGTGAAGGACCATCGTGAAAAGGTTCTAATGATGATTGGATTTAAGGCTAGTTCTGTTTTCAACTTTTGAGCTTCCTTTATCTGCTTCATAGTTCTTTGATTCTACTTTTTAAGTTGAGTTTTATTTTCTTGTTGCATTTTATTTTTGTATTTTACTGCTGCTATTTTAATTTCTGCATTATTACTTCTGTTGTGATTTTGTCTTTGTCATATTTTAGTGTTTGGTCAAGATAGAATGTTGGCTCAATTATGCCAGAGTGACACTCCTGCAAAGCATTGTTAGTCATTAACAATCAAGCTTACACAACTGTTATGATCTCTCCTCGAAAGGGCCCTTGAAACTGTTACATATTTCCACTGTTCTCTTGCAAGGAATTGGTAATTTCCTGCTCCTTCTTGCCATTTCTTCATCCATTGAGTTCTTAAGAGCAAGTCTATAAGTATTCCTCCTTGAAGGTTAAGAGAATATTCCATTCAAATGAATATGCATATAGTGGTAAAACCCCTCATACTTAACACTTTTCATGAATTATTCCCATTTTCCTGGTCATATTTCCATTAAATCCACTCACTTCCCCCTATTGCATAATCATTCAAGTTATGTCTTCTTGAGATTACTGTTCTTGGTCTGTGAAACCATGAGTTCTGAGTTCTAAATATATTAAAAAAAAAAAATCCTATAGAGTCGCCAGTTTGTTGATGATTGAAAACGTCAATGAATTTCGCCCGCAAAGTGTTGCTAAAGCCTATTATTATTATATATAAAAATAAAAAAAAACTAAATACTATTAGTTGGTGGGACCCCATTTAATTATTGGAGAGCAGATCTGTTCATTTTTTGATGCTATAATGATGTGCTACAAAGGTTTACATGGTTGATGAGATATTTTTGTCATTGGTATAAGTTGAGCTTTTGAGATGTTGTTCCTTCATGTTACTACAACCTGCTATTCATTAATGTCATTTCTTATCACACCTGCACAACAAACATGTTAGTGAAAATTGTATGAAGGGCATTTTTGAGAAAGACAAAGTACTATAATAAATGCAAGAGGGACCTAGTTCTGCAATACTACATGCGTGAAAATACTTGTTGATTGTTGTTAAACCCTAGCTAACAAGGAAATGGCTATGAAATTGTGTTTGAATTACATGATTTATATGCATATGGTTGAAGAGTTAGTGGTGCATTTAGGTAAGGCGATAATGCAAATGGTTATACAATGGTTAATGGAATTATGTAACCGATATATATATGATATGGAACGTTGGTGGCATATTTGGAAAGATCATAGCGCTAATGGTTATGCGAATTGTTATATGGAATTTGGATTATGCTATGGCTTAAGTTAGAAAGGTGGTATGGTCTATTGGTTTTAAATGTGTTGATAGTCTCGATGCATGGGTTGATTAATGGTGTAAATGGAGGGCTCGTTGGCATGTATTGTTGAATTAATGAATTGTGAGTGGAGGCGACATGCATTTACTGCACGTCACCTTTACCCTTCCCGTTGGCTACCACCCTAGTTGGGCTATTGCCGATCTTTCTGCTGTGTTTATGCTCCATAATTTTAGCAAAGTGGAACTGCTCAACCAGCTCATGTTTTAAGGAATTCAATTGACAGGTATGTTTTTTTTTTGGTTGTTCTTGACTTCACTCTGATTATGAAATAATTACTAGATCATGTGAATGGGTTTGTGTTTTTCCTAAGCGTTGAAATTGTGTGAATTTTTTGTGTTTGAAGGAAAATGGTGGTTATGCCTGTAATATTATTGAGTTCGTTGAAGTTGTTGGCCTTCCTGGGTGATAGTTCCTTGTTATCATTGTTGATGGTTGAAGGGTTTTTGTTTAAATATTGGATGGATATTTATCTCACACACTGTCACTAAGCCCAGTCTTCGGCTTCTCGGGTTTAATGGTCGAAGTTTTTCTGCGTCAGCATGTTCACCTCTGTGCTGTGATTGTTGACCGAAGAGCACGAGGTTTATACCCTGCATGCGTTAAATAACCTTTGCTAGGCTAGACTAGAGCCCGACGTTCCCGTTTGGCCCCTATCATGAAATTGCTTCCTGTCCACAAACAAATCATAGTCCTCTTTGTGCTACACCTTTGGCCTCAAAGTTTCACTATTATGAGAAGTTAGCTCTGTTCCTCTTGTGATGGCTACCGAGAAAACCCTTAAGCCTTCAGTCTGGAATTTCATGGGAAGACTATCAGACCTGTCAAGTTGTTGCAGGCAATTGTGGTATATTACTTTGAATAAGGACTCACCATGGGTTGTATGATAGTCGTGTTGGTATGGAATTTAGCCACTGCCTCTGTGATAATAGCGATAAACCTTACATTGCCAGTTGTACTTCTAAGTTTCACAGTCACCTGCCTTATGTCAAATATCTCAGTATTTTTAATGGAAGGCCCTCCACCTCATTTCAATTGGATGCGTGGGTACGCATCATTGCAACAACTTGTTTGATTGATTATTTTGTTTTACAACAGTGGCGAATTGTGGTTTGATATACAGTCACTGGTATTTGCACTTATGATGATTAGGATGATGGCTGGCATTGGTTATGAATGCCTAGTGTTGTTCACACGTGTCATGTTCTATGTATGGTGTTTTGCAAAGTAAATCGATGAGCATGATAACTATGGTTTTCTTTGGGACCGAATGACTACTGAATTGGATAACTATAGGAAGTATATCCCCTGCCTCCTTGTGATTGTTGGTTGCATAGACTTGAGTGTGCACAACATAGTCGATCATGGGTGACTAAATCCAAGCAATCGATAGCTCAACGCAATATGTTGAGTTATTTTCGTGACTGTGTGTCATTGTATCAAGTAGAAATGTGCACTGTGGAGCTTTGTTAGTTGCGCACCATGTGTAGTATGGATAGCTTGTTTTATACTCAGGGATACCCACAAAATGTTAAGCATATTAATTATTGCAATTGACCACTGGTTGAAGCAGGCATGTTGTTGATGACAGTCATGTTGGATAGGTGGACCAGCTTTTAAGTCACATTGAATTGTTTTGTTTTATAGTGGCAAAACTACATTGCTTGGGAAGATTACTCCTACGTAGCTTGTGTCTAAATGGTGGTTGTTGGTTGTATGGTTAATTGTCATTTCAGGCATGGCAATTTGGTATTTTTGGGGGGTTACTACATACATATGTTGAAAGAATATTGTTGAAATTTTGATGGCTCTATTGCAGTAGTAGTGACTTCGTTATGATCTTGAAAATATGACTTTTGAGTATAGTCGTAGATTGAATAAATGCTTGGCAGTGGTTGATGTTGATGATTACAGATTGGAAATAGGTATTGTTTATTGATTTTTATAAAATGTAGAGTGTGTGAATGAAGGGAACAAAACCTCTTACAATTTATGTGGAATACTTATTGTTTTGTGATGGCACTGTGTGAATATTTTATTAATGGATAGTGAAAGTACACAGAATTATTATCTGGTCAAATGATTGTTGGTTGATGCATCTTTTCTTACTATAGAATGTTTTATGGATCGCTTGATTAATTTCATGAACAATAAACGTTATCCTCCCCTTCCATCATCTCACTTTCTGCTAATTACAAACCCTTCACATATCCCATATTCATTTTTTCACTCCCTATTTTAATATTGATTACAGCCAAGAGAATTTATCTGTTAAATGGATGAAAGTGCCAGTGTCTTGGGTGGATTGCAGTGAGGTTTTATTGGTTTTATTTACAGTTGATTGTTGTTGTCATTGAGCAGTAACCATTTCTTCTCCCCTTTCATTATATCATGTTTTCACTCAATACAAACCCCTTCGCATATCCCAGGACATTGTTTCACCCCCCTGCTTATTGATTAACATTAAAACAATTTGTATGGATTGGATTGCATGGGTCTGATACATTTTGAGCCAAATCTATTTCATATTTTTAAGAGTTTTCATGTATGGTTATTTAGAAGACTATTTGCTAATTGATCATGCATGCAGGATGATTTTTTTCAGTCGAGGTAGCCATGGCCAAGGAAACATAGGTAGAGGTAATTGGAACTGAGGCCCAAGAAGGCTCAGGTTCTCCATACATTTTGACGTTGATTTAGAAGAGCTTCACCAATTGTTTCATGTCGGATTATTTAATTGGATTGGGCAGGGAATATTCCAACCTAGGCCTAAAAGGCCTCCTTTCCAAGCTCCACAAGCCCCTTGTATCCTTGTACTTCCTCATGTTTCCTTACAACCTGAGGTCCTTGAAAATGATGGATGGCAGGAGATTGTCCACCCGGTAGTCTCCCAACATCGTGGCTAGCCCAACTTGACTTTTCTTGCTCCTCCACCTTTGAACCCCATTGTCGAGGCTGCCCCTAACCACTCGCTAGTGCAATCCTCCCATTCTAGCAAGAGATTAAATATTGAAGCCCACCATGCATTTGATAAAGGAAAATCCATTGTTATCCCTTCCTCACCCTCCAATGACTCTGATAAATCTATGGCTTCCTGGATGCATTTGAGGGATGATTGTTTTCACTGATTAGTGAGATAAAGCCTAAAGTCTCTTCACATCCTAAGGCAAATTTAGGAAAATCAAGACATGAAAACAACAACCAAGGAAAGGTTGCATCACAGACTAGGAAATATGGATTTTGAGTTTTATGTTATATATTGTTTTAGGACAGTTGACTTCATGGACCTTTGGACACCATGTTTTTTTATTTATTTTGGATATATGGGTATTATTTTTGAAATGATTTCAAATCTAATGAGCTAAATTTCCAAAAGTAAATATGGTGATGGGAGACACAAGAAGGTATGTTTTCTTAACTAATGGTTAAATGTTATGATTTTTATGAACTAAAGGGAGTCACAAGGAGTCCCACCTACTAGTTATTATTTATTTATGACCCTTATTATGATTATTACTTTTTCCCCTAACTAAAGTTAGTTGAGTCTTTAATTAACTTAACTAATGAGTTGGTTCAACTACTTCAACCAATTCTAATTTGTTAAAAACAAAAGGAAAGGGAGGAACAAGAGGAGGCTAGAAGCAGAAGCATGCTAAGGTTTTCTCTTTGAGTTTATGTTGAGATAGTTTAGTTTGCATTCATTCGTATATTCATTACAGCCTAATTCTCTTTTTTGATAGCAGGGTCTTATTGTAGACAACAATATTCATGGCTGAATCAAATCATTCAGACACTTGTTTTTTAGAGGTGTTGATCTATCTATGATAGTCTGTGTAGACTTATTTGTTTATGAATTAATTTTCATGACTGATAAAGGCTATTGTGCATAGTCGAGTGGGAAACAATCTGTGGCAAGCTGATCCATCTTTTAGAGTTCAGTTTTGGTTTTTTTTCAGAGGTCCTTTTGTATGTTCCATCGGGGATGTCTAAGTTTGAATTTGGTCCAAGATTTTTGTATGATACTTTGTAAAGAAAATTACTCTTTGGTGAATTGGAATGAAATAAAGGATTGCTTTATGTCTCAACTGTCTTGATTGTCATATTGGTGTCTTTACTTTTGTTCTTACATTTATTTCAACAACTTTTATGTTCAAAAAATTACCTAAACAGTGAATTTCCAGCAAGCTTTTTGTTGATAAAAGACTAGCCTAAGCACTCATAATTAATACTTGTGAGTTAGGATGCTATTTGTTTTGGCTATAAACATAGGGTGATATTCCCGTCTACTTTTATTTAGCCAAGTAAAGTCTAAAAATGATTGAGTAAGATCAATTCATATCTTTTCCTCAACACATTTGAGATTGAGACAAATTCTTCAGATTATTCTATCGGTTCAGTCCTCACTCAACATGGGAATTTGATACCATGTTATTGCAATACCCCTAGGACAAATCCCATTGTAAATATAAATCTAATAGTACATAAAGGATCATTAACTAGGATACTTTGGGGCCATAATGCCTTTGTATGAATGTATTTTGAGGCCAGAGTGCATGTATAGTTATTAGGATGGTGAGCCAGAAGATGAAAGGCCAACAAACATATTTTTGTAAAATGCAATCACACTCAGTTTTAATGAAAACACATTAATTTTGTAGACCAACCATGTAAAAGAGTATGGGGGGATAAACTCCACCAGAATGGTAAAAGGAGGCTAAGAGTCTGGGGAAAAGGGGCTAAGATAGGGGGCTTAAACCCAAAGGAATATTTTATTAATATTCCCAAAAATGTATAAATTATAAAGTATGGATATTTAAATATATCCTAAGTTCTTATGTTGAGGAACATATCACCTTGTGAGGGAATCCATGTGGAACCAAGCTAATTCCCAACATGACAAGTGTCAAGTGGGAACATGAAAATATAATTAGGGAAATTTAGTTCCTTTGGGGGCATCTTCCCATTATCATTCACACCTCACTACCTCTAGGGAAATGTCATAGGTACCTTTATGCTATGAATACTCGTATATGTACCTGTATTAGGACTTTGGTTAGTTTTGGAGCTAAACTGAAGAGGGAGGATGTCAGGCCTGTGAAACAATGAAGAAGCGGGTTTTCAGGCCCATAGGACAATGAAGAAGCAGGTTTTCAGGCCTATAGGACACTAAAGAAGTGGGTTTTCATGCGCATGAGCATTCTCTCCAGGTGAGAGAATTGCTGGGAATTGATTTCCTAAGGTGCCAAACTGTGGTTACAGGGCTCTGAGACTTCTTTTCCTGCCAATTGTTGAAGCCCCAGAAGGGAAGTGGGGCAACTGGAGGATTGTTGATCAGAGAAGGGGCACACTTCCTGGGGTGGGATAAGCATGTGGGGAATGAGGGACTGTAGGTTTTTAGTTTGATTTTTCACCCATGTCTAAGTTGTATATTGTTAAAGAGACCTTAGTTTGTTTAGAAATCCTTTACCGAGGTGGAATTTAGCCCCATCTTGGGAGTGACCCACTGCTGAGATTTTATGAGAGATGTGGTCTAAGGATGGGAGGAACATGGAAGGTCTACACATAGTTCATGTTCTTTTTACTAAAGATAAGTGTTTACTATGTGTTATGTTAAATATTTATTCAATTTTTCTTATGGGTTTTTCTGTATATGTTGTATTTGTATATATATGGTGTTATCTGCATTAATTTGAGCAATTGTAGAAGTATATCAGAACTGTAATTGAGATATTTTTGTGTGGCATGGCCCAACCTAGGTGGTTGGGAACATTACAATCATAATGAAACACTCTCTGATGTTGTTCTAATATACCCCATCTGTGACAAAGAGATGTACTCCATTGTGTAGGAATGTCGACAATGGAAGCATTACATTTTGGGGAAGGAAACGATCATCCACACTGATCATAGGCCTATGAAATTCATGAAGACACAATTAAAGTTACATAATGACTCTCATCAGAAGTGGTCCATGTACCTACAGTAATTCCACTTGAACATCAAGTACAAGAAGGCAAGCACCAACCATGTCACATATTCCCTTAGTCAACCCTCGGTTGTGGTGCTAACCACAATTCTTAACTCCTATGGACATGAGATGTCCGTGTGGCCATGTTTATACAATACTGACTCTAAATTTGTTGTTGCCTATCAGACATTGAGTGCAGGATTTTTTTTTCCAGAATTTCATCTCCATGATGGATTGTTATGTCATCTCATCCATATTTGTATCCCTTCAAGAAAACATGAAAATATGATATGAAAATCTTGTTAAAGATGGGAAACAAGACATTTTGGTGTAGAAAAATAGTGGAAGTACTGCAAAATCATTTTTATTGGCCAAAGATTCGACAAGATGTACACAAGTACATCATATTTTTCCTTACTTACACCATTACCAATCCTTCCATAAATAAACGCGAGCTATACACCCCTCTGCCTACTCCAGATAGGCCTTGGGATTACATGTCCAATCTACCTTCAACTAAGCATGGGGATGACTGTGTCTTCATGGTCGTTGATTGATTCTTTAAGATGATAGTTTTTTCACCTAGCAAGAAGAGCATCATAACTGAGGCCACTACTAATCTCTTCTTTAAGCATGTTATTTTGGGCTCCCAAGAACCATTGTCTCATATCAATATAGTAGGTTCCTGAGCACTTTTTGGTCTAGCCTATGATCAATGATGGACACCAAGATGACTAAATCGACTTCCTTCCACCCACAGACAGATGGAAAAACATAGGTAGTCAACATGATGATTATCCATATCCTGAGGATGTACAATTCCAAACATCCATGCACATGGGATGAAATCCTTCCTTATGTTCAACATAGCTACAACATATCCCTCCACAGATCTATTATCCACAACCCTTTTCAGGTGTGATTGGGGTTCCAACCATTGGACCCCATTGATGTAGCTCTGCCCATTGCAACTGAACAAGAAGAGTCCTCCCATGCTCAGACCAAGGTTGATCGATCAACCAAATTTGTTGAGTGAATCCAACACATCCAACAACAAGTTCATGATATTTTGCAGAAATCCAATGCCAAGTACAAGTAGCACTACGATCAACATCGGGTACCACACACATTTCAAGTGTGAGATAAGGTATGGTTGCATTTGTAGAAAGAGCACCTCACAGGACCCCATAGGAAGCTACGCCCAATCCGATACTGGCCTTACACCATTACTAAGGTTGTGAGTGAGAATGATTTTGAATTAAGTATTCCTCATTTCCTTGGCTTGCACCTGGTATTTAATGTGGAACTACTTCAACCATATTTTCCACCTCTCCTTGACACTTCGGATGTGACCGAGCACTTGACCCCTACAAAAATCAATCATGATTGCATTGAATAGGTGAAATTTTATCAGATCATGGACACCAAGATGAAATTCACTTTCCAATAGAACATCCCATTCTATTAGGTCATCAAACTAGGACAATTTCTTCATTAGGGCAAGTGGCTCACGATGAGTCAGATTCAACAGAAGTTTCCCCATATGATGGAGGGACTTGATGCAATGGAGACCATTTTTTCCTAAGGGGGGAGGAATTATCTAGGTGGACATTGGTGGTCTCCCACCTATTCCACCGGCTTAAATTATAGTTTCCATCTTGGCAGCTTTTCTACAGTTTTTCAGGTCCCAAACTTTTGTGGTCATTTTGAGGCCCTAAACGACATTGCTTTTACTGAAAAACACTCATTAGATCAATGTTGGGATATATTGGGCCATTAGGAATGTGTACTCCTTGGCTAGACCTTTTCGACAAGGTACCAAGGCCCCAAATAGATATTGTATGCAAAAGTTGCGCCATTGGGAAGTTGACGTATCAACTACCCCCATCAAGGCCCACAAACCTTTTGGCGTTTCATATTCTAAGGTTAGGGTTTTCTCATTTATGATTTATTTTAAAAAGGCCTTTGGAGCCTCATTGTAATCAAATTGTTTCTAATGATATTAGTTGACACATCTCTCTTTAGAGATAAGTTACCACCATTCTAGCCAGCTTGTGTGCTTTGCATTTTACAATCTTTTGTATTCTTGATAGTTATTAATAGAATCAAGGTTTTATTGTATTACTTTGTTCCTTGCAATATCTTTGTGTATCTCCTTGTTATATCTCTATTGTATTTTTTCCTTCATGTTGTTCTCAAAATAATCTGGATCAATGTGATCCTACTTGTGGCTTTGTAGGTTGCTTGTAAGTGTTTAAGCTCACAAATCTATTGTTGGCCTCTCTTACCTCTCATATATATAGAGGAAGGAGAGATTCATTTCATCATTCTCATTTCGTGTTCATTGTATTGTGTTATAGATGTGACTAAGAGGAGTGCACTAGTCTTCCTCTCTCTTGTGCATATTTATTTATATTTTATCTCTCTTTGGAGGTGCCATGGTTTCTTGGAACTTTTGGAGCATCTTGAATACTAGCATTAGGTTTCATCCCTGGAAATTAGAGTTTTGTGATGAAAACCTAGGTTTTAATTGTTGTAAAGTGAAGAAGAAGAGGATAAATAGTTCCTCAAAGGACAAGCTAGTGTGGTTCTTTCTTGTTGGAGCTTATTGGTGTGAGCTAGGTTTTTGTTTTTGTTTTCCCTAACTAGGGTTTTGGAGAGTTAGAGGATTGTAATAACCTTGGGATGAGGCTATTGTATGTATATGAAATTAATATATATGAGTGTGTGTGTGTGTGTGTGTGTGTGCGCACACACATATTTGAAGCATCTATCCAAAATTGTCTCTATTGCAGATTTGATTTTCAACCATTTACTTTTTCATGGTTAAAATATAATTTCTGGCACTTGTATGCCTTGTTGATTCAACATCAGTGAAGGTTGAAATTATTAATTGATTTAACATTACTATTGATGAGGATAGGGAATATTTTTTGTTGTATTTGTAGCTATCATAAAGTGAATGTTAGATCTTTTTTATGCATGATAAGATTACCCTAGAGGGTTGAAACTTGTTGACACACTTTGATATATTTTCTCTTGAATTACCTAGTGGATTGTGGTTGTTAAAAGGTGAAATATTGTTTATTGTTGCTATTGTTTTATTTGTATTTCATAATGTCCCTAAGGTTGAAAATTCAAAGGGTTAAGATCCGAGAAACATCTAGGAAAGAGGTGAAATGATCTAAGTTGCATTAATTTTCATAAGTCTAGAAAATTTATACAACCATGAATGAAGTTTATCACAATGAGTAGTTATAAAAAATTGAGCAAAGTTCATGGAATCGTGAACATTTGGTGGTAGAAACATGACCACTATTTATGAAACCATGAGCATTTTTTAGGGGGGGCATGATCTTTTTTAATAAAACCTTAAACAAATTATTGGAATCATGCCCATTTGGTGGTGGAACCTTTAGCATTTTTTACAAAATCATGCGTAATGTTGATATAAATGTGAGCAATGTTTACGTAAACACAAGCAATTAATGATCCTTGAACAAAGTTTGTGGAACTATGAACTTTTGGTAGTGAAACCATGTACTTTTGGTAGTGGAATTATGAGAATTATTTATGGAATCATGAGCATTGTTTACATAACCTTGAACAAATTTGGTAGAATTGTGAACTTCTGATGGTGGAACCTTTAGCACTACTTATGGAATCATGAACAATGTAGGTGGAACCATGATAATTATTTACATAACAATGTTGATGGAACCATGAGCGTTATTTATGAAACCATGAACAATGTTAGTGGAACCATTAGCATTGTGAGGATGTATATAATAGGTGACATTAGCAGGAAGACATATTTACATATTCAAATTTCAAATTTGGCAAGAAGGTGTGATTCTTACATATCAAAATTCAATTTGGATTCCTACTGTCAATTAAGGAAATGGTATATGATGTGTCTATGGCATGGGGCTTGGAAATACATCAAAACATGGTATTGACAAATAGATGCTACATCAAATTAGGACATGGGTTTCAAGGCACAGACAATAACCCCATGATGCTAAAAAAACAATAACCACATGGTGCTTGTAAGGGAGGGGATTTCCTAAAAATGTTCATTAAGATATAGCTGCCAGAAATACTTCACCGACATATTATGGCATGGATGTAACATGGCATGGCATACATAAAGCTCACATAAACCTATTCTTTAATGTCACCTGATAGGAGAGTAGAAAATATTTAAAGGATCTTCTATTAGCTGCATAAGGATTTCCATCTCCCATGGTTATCCCCTATAGCACATGTTGGATTAGTGTATGTTCTCATTGGATATTGAATATATTACTTAGGCATTCTAGTTTGCACTATTGTTACATAATGTATTGAATTGAACTTAATGTGGGGCTACCATTTCATTCAAGAACTCCTCTAATATATCATCTAGTTCATTCAATGTTTCTTTCAATACTATCACTTTTGAAGATAATTTTGACGAGGAAAAATTAACATAAAATTGTATTAGAATTTAATTCATGGAAGCATATCTATTTCTAACCTTTAGTCTAAGAATATGATTCAATTTTTTTTATTAAGTGAGATTAACATTACATAAAATTTCACATTCTTAAAAACAAATCAATATAAAAACTCATTAACATTCAAATTTTAAACATAACCATTTCTAACACCAAATATTTGAAAAACTCATCAACATTGAAATTTCAAACATATCCATTTCTAACACCAAATATTTGAAGTAATTTCAAAATTACAAGCACTCTAAAAATTAAAATTCAATGGTTGTAATGACAATTGCATACTATTAATTTTTCATGAAA
Source organism: Picea engelmannii (assembly GCA_009831015.1). NCBI lineage: Eukaryota > Viridiplantae > Streptophyta > Pinopsida > Pinales > Pinaceae > Picea > Picea engelmannii. The sequence continues at coordinate 364,045 of ML781579.1, forward strand.
ACCACAATATGGTTTGGATGAAGTTTTGTGGTTATTCTCATTTTCATGGAAATATGAGAATAATATTATGATGTTATCACTTAACAATGACTCCAAGTGCATTGTTATGAAAGAACTTTTAACAAAATAAGTAAATGCATTAAAACCACAATATGGTTTGGATGAAGGAAACACATTAAAACCACAATATGGTTTGGATGAAGTTTTATGGTTATTCTTATTATCACATGAAAATATGAGAACAATTTTACGAGGTCATAACTTAACAATGATTTCAAGTGCATTGTTATGAAAGAACTTTTATCAAAATAAGGAACTTTTATCACTAATATCGAGTTGTTTTATTGTTTGATTTGAAGTTTTATGGTTTCTTGGTGAAGTTTCCTCCCATGTCACCGAGTCCACGAACATGGTCAGTGAACTCTTAGCTCATACTCTATAGAAACTCTACATATTGTTGGGGATTTCATCTCCCAACAACAATTGAAGAAGTACAATGTTGCATGTTACTTCTACTATGAAGAACTATTCCATGGCATGAAAGGATCCATGGTGATTTTGTAAATAGTAGCATTCATGCTTTTGGGCTCAAGGATTCAAAATTATGGACATGTTCTCTAAGTTTCAAGAAGTATTAAGGCCAAGTCATTTATGTGCAGCGATTTAAGCAACTCTCAGTTGAGGACTTGGGTTACAAGGTATGCATTGTTTCAATTTAATTTTCTCCTTATGTGTTTGGACTTTTTATTGCATCTCTAACCTATTTTAGTTCATGAAAAAGTGTCTATATTATTGATATCGTCATACTTTGTGGATCATTTTGTTATGCATGCAATTCACAATATAGCCCCCACCTCTGCTTTCTCTTCTCTATCCGATGTATTTTCTCTACTATTGCTCATGTTGTTGTTGGGTAAGACATCACACTAGATTGTGTTGGTTAGTCTAGAGAGTTTAGTCACTTATTTTTGGAATCAAACTAATTCAATTAAGCTCTAACACCTTATGTTGATTCACTTAAATTGGGAATTTAAGTAAATGTTATCATTTTAACACCTTATGTTGATTCACTTAAATTGGGAATTTAAGTAAATGCTATCATTTTAACACCTTATGTTGATTCACTTAAATTGGGAATTTAAGTAAATGTTATCATTTTGTCTCTACAGAGAATACAACAAGCAACTTTTAATTTTTGAGGAGTTGAAATTTTACTCTCACTGACTATCAAGAAGATCTAAATTAGGTTAAAATTTTCTTTTTAATGTTTTTCTTGCATGAAACAAATTTTTTTATAGATCCTTTAGATTTTCTCATGTTGAATTCACAAGAATTTGTGTTAACACAAGTATTATGTAATAGTAATGAACATTAAATCACAAAACCCTAGTTATGGTTTAGTGAAGAACTAAAACCTAAGAAATCAATGAATATAATCATTGAATATTATATGCATCAACTGCCAAACTAAATGGCTGAATTGCA
>ML781579.1:372772-390000 GCA_009831015.1 Picea engelmannii
GATTGGTTTGTGTTGTTGTGATTGGACGACGCAAGAGCATCGTAGCAGAGCGGGGATCAACAGAGATAAGGAGAGCTTTCATAAAGTAAGTACATCATCCTTCTTCTCTTGTCCATTCAATACTTTAGAACTAGGGAAAGAGTCGTATTCTGTCACAGTTTGTTCCAGATCCAGGTGGATCTGAGGAGATTGGTCTGTGTCCGCACTCACGAATTTATCCTAGAACACCTATGCATACAACAGGGTGCGACAACCTTCCTTTTCATAGTTTTGAAAGAGGAAAAGAAAACCACTTTTCTCATGGAGAAAGCCTCTTTTAACATTTCCAGGGAACATGAAAATGAGTTAAGCACATGTTGTCAATTGATCACTGGGGTGACCAAAATAATGTGTAACAACAATAGCTTGTACAATCACTTATATAGGGATTTCCCTCACAAAGGAGAAAGAATGAGGAATATCCACAACATTTAGGAGGCTGAAACAATAGAATACATGGGAGGAAACATACCAAGGATTTATGCATCCTTGGACAACACGTAAGCATAATATCAATCTATGAATATTGAAGTCGAAGTTAAGATTGATAACTAGCCTGTAGCAATTTTAATTGATTCTGGAGCTAACCATAGTTACATAAATGCTAGAATTGTTGAAAGATTTCACTTGCAAAGGAGTAAGCATAAGAAATATTAGTTAGTTCAGTTAGCCACAGGGGATAAGAGGAATTCGTATGAAGGTAGATTTAAGCATCATACCATTGGGTTCCTATGATTGTATAATTGGCATGGATTTGTTGGAAAAACATCATGGTTTCCTAGACTGTTACAACAAGACAATCACATGTCTTGATGAAGAAGGGAAGCAAGGAAAGATTCAAGGCATTCCAAGAGTTGTAGTTGTTAGAAAAATTCCAGTTATGCAATTGAAAAAGAGTTTCAGGAAGGGATGTCAGATTTTTGCAGCCCATATGGAAGAGGAAACCAAAGATAAAGTGGCAATAATTGAGGACCATCCAGTATTGAGGGACTTTAAATATGTATTTAGGGAGATCCTAGGATTTACACCAAAGAGAGAAAATGATTTCTCTATTGATTTGGTGCTAGGAGATACCTTAGTGTCTAAGACACCATTCAGAATGGGCACACCTGAATTGAAAGAGTTGCAGATGCAACTTGAAGAATTGTTAAAGAAGGGGTATATACGCCCAAGTGTGTCACCTTGGGGATCCCTAGTTCTTTTTGTAAACAGGAAAGTTGGAACATGAAAGTTGTGTATTGATTTCAGACAACTAAATAAGGTCACCATAGAGAGTAAATATCATTTGCCAACGATTGATTATTTGTTTGATCAGCTGAAAGGTATAAGAATATTTTTGAAGATTGACTTGAGATTAAGTTATCATCAAGTGAGGACAAAGGAAGAATATATTATCAAGATAACATTCAGGACAAGGTATGGGAATTATGAATTCATGATAGTACCATTTTGGTTATCAAATTCCCCAATTGTTTTTATGTTTCGGATGAATTGTGTGTTCAAGGAGTACCTGGACAAGTTTGTAGTTGTGTTCCTAGATAATATACTAGTATACTCTAAGTCACAAGAGGAACATGAACAACATTTAAGAATGGTTTTGCAAGTTATAAGAGAGCATAAATTGTATGCTAAACTAAGTGCATCTTTTACCAAAAACAAATTGACTATTTGGGGCATATAATTTTAGTAGAAGGGATAACAGTGTATCCTAAAAATATAGAGGCCATTAGAGGATGGCCAACGCCAAGAAATGTCACATAATTTAGAACATTCATGGGTCTTTTTGGTTATTACTGAATAATTATAAAATGATTCTCAAAGATTACAAGTCTAATCTCTTATTTGCAAAAGAAGGGAGTGAAATTTGAATGGACTTCCAAGTGTGAAGAAAACTTTCAGCAACTGAAAGACATATTGACAAGTGCACAAATATTGAAGATTGCATATCTAGATGAAGATTTGGTTGTGTACATTGATGCATTCAAGGAATATCTAGGTGGAGTTCTCAATCAAAAGGATCATGTGGTATGCTATGAGTCCAGAAAATTAAAAGAACGTGAGAAGAATTACGCTACCCATGATCTAGAATTAGCAGCAATTGTGCATGCATTAAAAATGTGGAGACATTTTTTTATGGGGAATAAATTTGAGCTAAGGACATACCACTATGGTTTGAATCATATGTTTGGATAACCAACATTAAATTCCAGAAAAACTAGATGGTTGGAATTTCTAAGTGAGTATGAATTTGAAATTAAGCATATAAAAGGAAAGGGAAATCAAGTGGTTGATGCACTCAACATGAGAGCTCATGAAGTGCATGTTGCAGCCATCATCATGCTCAGGAATGATATGAAAAATAAAATTATTGTAGCAGCAAATTTAGGTCAGCATTATCTAAAAATAAAAGAAACATTACAACAAGGTAATTTTCATCATAAATGAGCTGAAAGAAGATGGAATTCTCATGTACAAAGGAAAAGTATATGTGTTGAATTACAGTGAGATGGAAAAAGTAGTGTTGAAGGAAATGAACAATGTGCCATATGTTGGGTACCCAGGATATCATAAGACAATTGCATATGTAAGAATCCAATACTTTTGGCCAGGAATGAAGAAAGAAGTGGCTAATTACATAGCCATATGTCTAGAATGCCAAAAAGTGAATATTGAGCATAGGAATCCAACAGGGTTATTGCATCCATTACCCATTTTGAAATGGAAGTGGGAAGTAGTTACAGTTGATTTTATTACAAAGTTTCCTAGAACAATGAAACAACATGATTCCATCATGGTGGTGGTGGATAAATTGACTAAGGAAACACATTTCATTCTAGTGAAGACTACATACAAGACAACAAATATTGCATAAATATATATGAAGGAAGTTTCTAGGCTACATGGGGTGCCTAAGGAAATAGTTTTAGACAGAGATCCAAAGTTTACTTTGAATTTTTGGAAGGGTTTTTCAAATCATTTGGACAAATCTAAATCTTAGTACAACATATCACCCAAATTACAATGGGAAAACATAAAGGACTAACAAATTAATTGAATATATGCTCTGAATCTATGTGATGGATCAACCATCAAAGTGGGACAATTATATCCACTTAGTGGAATTTTCTTACAATAATGGGTACTAGTCCTCATTAAAAAGGAGTCTGTTTGAAGCATTGTATGACAGAAAGTGTAAAACGCCAATGAGTTGGGATAATCCAACAGACATAGCAGTTGTTGGGTCAAATTTGTTAAAGGAAATGGAAGAGCAGATGGAAAAGATCAAGTAGAATTTAAAGGTTTCCCAAGACAGACAGAAAAATTATGCATACAAGAATAGAGATTTTAGATATTTCAAAGTGAGTGAACATGTGTTTTTAAAAGTGAGGGCAAAGAGAAATTCGCTAAGATTAGAGAGTTTCCCAAAGTTGGCATCAAGATATTGTGGACCTTTTGAAATATTAGAAAATATAGGGCCAATTGCATACATGCTAGCATTTCTTACATCCATGAGAGTGCATAATGTATTTCATGTGTCATTATTAAGGAAATGTGTGTATGACCCTAACCACATAATTGATTGGAATGTGATTCAAGTGGAGCACGAAGGGGATTTTCAAGTGGAACCAGTACGCATCCTAGACCAGAAAGTCAAAATGCTTAGGAACAAAACCACATGGCTGGTAAAGGTTCAATATACCTACTATGGTCCTGAAGATGCTACATGGGAGCATGAATAAAACATACGAGAAGAATACCCACAAATTTTTGACAATTTTGAAGAAAAAAGAATGCAAGACTCCATTTTGAGCAACTAGAGTTGCAGAACCATGTCTTTGAGTCCTATCCAACTTCATTGGATACCCTAATAACATAATGTCTCATTCCTTGGGTTAATCTCGATAAACAAATGGAACATTCCTTCTATTATCCCTGATAAATAAATGGTGCATTCCTTGGGTCGACGAGTTGAGAGGAACAAGAGATTATGGTTGGAATTGTTGTTAGAGTTGTGAAAGTGTGGAATTTTATTTTTCTAAGTATTGTGATCTAAATTTGCATATATGTATATCGACATAGTGTGCACCAAGGATGATGCACAATTGTAGGGGAGTGGGAATGTAACATCACCACTATAATCCTCAGTTTAATTAATGTATATGTAGATATAATGTATGGCTACAACCAAAGTGATGTATATGCGAATGCATTTCTGAATGTTAAATAATAAAATGTGATGCCAACTGCTAAGGGGAAATGGATAGATATGGGGGATGAATTAATCCACAAGGGAAGGGAGAGTCTAGGATAATGGTCAAGAGGGGTCCAAGGTGGAATTACTCATGTATATTAATTCAACCCATTTTCCTGAAATTGCTATTGGTATATGAACCGTCTATTTCTGATTGAGTGTTCCCAAAGCCAATCATTGAATACATGTAAGAGGGTGGGTGTGAGTGGTCACATCCTATAGTTATTGGGAACATGGGAGGATGAGTACAATCATCCTAGGGAAGTGTGTGAGTCAAGAAAGCAAGCCAAAGGGGAGGAAATTTGTATGGGTTGGGACAACTATTTTTACACATTTAGTTTTTGTGCTTGAACAACAAGTAGAGAGAAAGAAAGAGAGTTTGGAGCTGGGAAATCCATGGAGGGAGAATTCTATATCATGTTATAGATTTTTTGGAGCATTTTGGACCTGAATATTGAAGAGTCAGGTTGTCAGTCCTGAAGAGTGAACTCTTGTGTGAATTTCACTATAACAATAAGTGTTTTTTGTTGATTGTTGGTAGTTTTTCATAGCAACAAGTTTCCTGGAGTTCCCAACTGAGATATTCTTGGTTATCTATGCCAGAGAGACCCTGATAAAAAAATGGGGCGCTCGAGGTACTGAGATCAGTGAAAGGGTACATTCCTTGGGTTGGACAGGTCGAGAGGAAGAGAGCTAGTGGAAAATCAGGATAGTTGTAGGAGAATACCAATGGGTTGTGGGAATTCTGAGTTGTGAGTGGACGATGAGAGACCACCCTCTTTTGTGTATTACTAGCCTCAGCTCAGGGGTGAATTGTTGTTGAGATTTTAAGTAGCAAGTCTATGCTTGGGTGGAACATTCATCCCAAGTAGTTGGTTGCACAATTGTTTATAAAAGATAAGTGTTTATCTTGTTATTTTTTTTATTATGCACATATTTGTTGTGCATGAAATCTATGTATTTGGAAATGATTTATATGTTGCTATAATTAAGTTTAATAGTTGCATTTCATGTCTAGTTTAAATGATTGTAGATGCATGTAATTAATTGTAATAGACAATGGCTAAATCTGGTTTTAATTTGTAGCTGAAATCTACAAGAATGTAATTATCTAGCATATTTTTTGTTTTTATGAGCATTCTGCACCGTAATGTTCCTCGAATGGGCTGGGGGAAATGACAATTTTATTTAGAAAAAAACATGCAAGTTTTAGGATGACAACCATATTTATTTTGGGAAGAATAAATGCAATTTTGATACATTTTTATTGCTTTTGAAGATAAATGCCCAAGTATTTTTAGATGAAAAGGTTGTGTAACTCGACATATGTATAAATGGTATATCTCATAGTTGGGAGGATTTACACAACATTGAAGAATAACTAAATTTCTAGGAGAAAATTTTAGCACTTCTAAGCAACTATGGGAAACAAAAAAACCCTCTAGTTTGAAAGGGAATTATTTAAAGAACATTTTATCAGAATTCAAATGGATTTGACATCCAAATCATCAAAGGAACTTATTTCTTGGATGTTAGATGTTAACGACACTTAGCATCAACATTTAATTATGGTTGTATGTTATCGCAAACATAATTATAAAACAATACTTACAATGTATAACACAACTTGACTTCGTAGTAATTACCCCTCATGGTGCAAATGGATGTCATTAGAATGTGTCGTGTTAAAAAGTATTTTGGATTGTGGATTTGAACATAAAAACTATGTAATATTCAATAAACTATTAGAATATATGATTCTTCATAAGTCAATTGGGTCTAGCTCACGTTGTTAGGAAGAATGGCTATTATACTTCCCACGCAAATTCTATTCTCTGTAATGACAGGTTGATATGACCTTGGGCCTTGAAGAATCCATTTTACTGTGGGTATCATGCTTTGAATTAGGGGAAATGCCTATGTGTTCCTTCGATATATATTTCAAAAATTTGGTCAAATGGGTCTAGCCTAGGTGGTTGTGAGGAAAAACTAATATCCTCCCCACTATTGATCTCTTTTCCTTGTATAAGGAAAAATGATCAACATTGGAGGGGCCATCGAAAGATCCTATAATTCCCCCCTCAATTTTTTTAAGAAATGACACTCTTTCTAATTTTCATATGTCATTGTTGGCTCAATATGGGTGAACGATAAACAACAAACCCTAACATATTCTTCAAGATTCAAAGACTTTGTTTTAAGCACAATGTTGTCTAAGAAGAACCAGGTAGTCCAAAATACTAAAAGAAAGAAAGTAAATATTGCAAGACATTATAACCAACAAAGTTATCCATGACATAGATTGGGCCTTTATTTTAATAATGTATAAGCATAATCAACCACGGATTTATAAGATGAAAAAAATAGAAAAATATCGATAGGTCATCAAAGAAATTTAAAGGATTGTTGCACTCATAATAAAAAAAGATAAAAGAGCACAATCTACTTGAGATGTTGTTGATTTCAAAAAACACAAAATTCATAAAAGCTAAATAACCACTTAAGTAGTTCTTTATGAAGATGGATTAAAATAATAAGTCTCAAATATGACAAGTTCAAAATTGTTTGAAACAAGAGGGTTGAGATGTCCTCAAAAAAATTTAAATAACAAATACTTAATCATAATGATTGTATTTTCTATCAAAAGAATTGGGATGGGGCTCCCACAGATATGAAATAAATAAGAAACACTTGGAAGAAAACAAGAAATAACTGGTCAATCCTAGGTTCCTCTATTATAGAACCTAATGGAAAAGAACAACGAGGAAGGAAAAGTGGAAGGGAAAATCATAGTAGAAAAAAAAAAAAAAATTGAAAAAGGCATGAGATCTAGGAAGTAAACCCCATGAATGTCCTTCAAATCTTCTTTTATAATGATTTCTTCATCCTCTTGGTAATTGTCATAAAATTTAGGATTCTTTCCCTTCCAATCACTCACATATTCTTCCTTTAATGCAATAATGGATTTTCCACTCAGTAAATGATTTATTAAAGATATTATTGGTAAGTGTGCATACATAAATTCATGACCTTAGCTAGGTCCCACTTTATGTCTTCACAAATTTCATTCAATCACCTTTTCCCCGGTATTAAAATGCCACACACCCAAAACAATAATTATTGTATTTTAACTTTTCAAGAATGAAAATACACACCTCAACTTTGGAAACCATTCCCATGATGTTCTTCATGTCTTCAAATTTCCAATGAAATATTTTTTTACATAATTTAGATGTTTGTAGTTCAAGTTATTTTCTTGGGAATTCATAGTTCCAAATGATGCTTACAAAGGGAAGCACACAAACCCAACTATTATTTGAATTTTTTTTTTTAAATATGGAAAGATTCATCTCTTCAAACTATACCAAGGTTATTCTTTGTCTCATTATATTTCCAATGAGCCATCGTTTTATCAAATATGACATTAGGAGGTCAAGTTATGGTCTTCAAAGGTGGAGACTCAACCACCATTTATTTTCCCTTTATGAATTATTGCCCCACATTTAAATTTCCGCCCCCACTTTTCCCACATGCATTGTGGGAGGGTAATTGTGCACTATTTATAAGGAAAAATGTTTTTTCGTTTTATTTGACTGTGAAATGAGAGAGAGCCAAGGAATCTACACAACTTGTTCTTGGTGTAACTTTTGGTCGCCCCATCACTACTTAGTCACCCTATCATGTCATTGCCTAGTCATCATTAATCAACTCGTACTTGCCAATGTTGGAATAGGTGGTTCCTTTGCAACCTCACCTTGTCAGATGTATGGGTTGACATCTGACTAAACCCTCGATTGACCATGTCCACTTATGGATTCTCAATCCACATAGATTGTCATATCATCTTGGGAGATCTGCTCTTACTCTCATTGAGTGACTTATGCTTCAATGTGTCTTTCAACACCATTATTGTCTCTCGAAACCATTGTCCTCTACGCTTAATCCATGTTCCAACCCCATCACTACTTAGTCACCCTATCATGTCATTGCCTAGTCATCATTAATCAACTCGTACTTGCCAATGTTGGAATAGGTGGTTCCTTTGCAACCTCACCTTGTCAGATGTATGGGTCGACATCTGACTAAACCCTCGGTTGACCATGTCCAGTTATGGATTCTCGATCCACATAGATTGTCATATCATCTTGGGAGATCTGCTCTTACTCTCATTGAGTGACTTATGCTTCAGTGTGTCTTTCGACACCATTATTTTCTCTCGAAACCATTGTCCTCTGCGCTTAATCCATGTTCCAATGTACTTGCCAATGTTGGAATAGGTAGTTCCTTTGCAACCTCACCTTATCACATGTATGAGTCCACATCTTTCGACACCATTATTGTTTCTCGAAATCATTGTCCTTTGCGCTTAATCCATGTTCCAATGTACTTGCCAATGTTGGAATAGGTAGTTCCTTTGCAACCTCACCTTATTGCATGTATGAATCCACATCTAACTAAACCCCCGGTTGACCATGTCCACTTATGGATTCTCAATCCACATAGATTGTCATATCATCTTGGGAGATCTGCTCTTACTCTAATTGAGTGACTTGTTCTTCAATGTGTCTTTCAACACCATTGTTGTCTCTCGAAACCATTTTCCTCTGCGCTTAATCCATGTTCCAACATGGTATCAACATGGTATCAGAGTTGTTGGTTTCTTGATCTCGGGATCGTAGAAAAGACTCAGATTCAAACGACAAAAAGAACTTTCAATGGATTGATATGGGTTATCGAGCATTTTGACGTCGTTCTGTCATGATTTATCTATTGGATATGGATAGGGTTTCTTGAGTTCCATCGCTTGGTGGTTAAAGGTTCACATTGACCGACTGAAATTTGTTTGGACATCGAAAAGAATTTTCTCAACTGGGTTTCCTGTACAATGGTTGATCCATGGAATAAAATATTGTTTACTTGTTTGTCATCTTGACTTGTGCGCTAGAAGATTGGTTGACTCGACTGGAGTCCCGGCAGAGATGACTACTGAACTAGATCTGCCTTGATGCCATAGCTTGCACCCAACTGACGAAGAAACATTTTGGTGCTTGATTTCTCTCTACTCGTCGATTGACCTTGACTCAACGTATGTTGAATATATAAGCTACAATAGTGAACCACACTAGGGTTTATGCTCGTTGATTAAGTAAGTCCATCAACCTTGTATGTCGACTTGATATTGTGGTTGACCATCAAGAAGGCTCGACGTGACTTGGTTTTGAAAACGTCAACTTGTTGTCCATTTGACCAGTGAGCTTGACTCGACGGAGCTCTGTTCGACCAGAATACATGTGAACTCTCCCTCGCTTTCTCGAATTGGAAGTTCACCATGGATGGATGACTCAAACCCTTGCTTGACTTAACCAGTGTAAAGGTGAATCGATCCGCTCTACCGACGCAGGAAGACTTGACTCGTGGATATAAGTGAAGAGATATGACCTGCTCATCGAAGTGAACAGATCCAACATGCTCATCTAAGTGAAGCATTTGGTGTTGTCTTTTCCCACATTTCGAATCAACCTGGGCGAACCTATGTAACCTCATTTTTGTCTACTCCACTGGCAAGGACTCTCTATCAAATTGACATATATACACGTCCATATCTAAATGATTTGCACCCATTAAAGGGTTCGACAGACTAGTGCGTCCTATCTCCTTCGACTTTGAATTTTGGAGTTCAACTCGACAAAAGAAAGATTTCCTCCTTTTCTGGTGTACCGCTTTAAAAGGGTATCCAATCGACCATCTCTCGATGATTGGAAACGTGGCTTGGCTCACCTTGAAACCAACATGTCTCTTATTACCCACAGATAGATTGTATTGGTGGTTTCTTCGCATGGACGACTAGACGTGACTTTGTCATTCTATGTGTATAACCTTACTTTAATATACCAGTGAACTAACTTTGTCTGAGTCCACTAATAAGCCCGCTCTTTTATTGTGGTTGATTTTCCCTATTTTTTCTTGGATATTTCCCTCCATAAAAAATGGGCATTTTGGACGAAGATGAAGCTTTGATGCTCCAGAAGCGAGTAGAAAGCCATTTCCTTGGAAGAATCTCACAATCGGCTTCGTGTAGAAGTCACTTCCTTGCAGAATATCATTGCACAGTTACAGAATGAGAATCAACGACTGAACAATGAACTGAATATAGCTCATACCCAATTGGAAGATGAGGATGCCCTCTTTCAAACCAGCCTTTTGCAGCAGTTTGATGAAAAGTATAGGAATATTATTGACCTGGAACAGACCATGGAAACCATATTTCAAGATCTGGTGGATGATTTTAGCGATAAAAAGGATCTTGCCGATGATCTTGTGAAGGAGGTGAAATCTCTCTCTCTTGAAAATTATTCCTTGAAGACAGAGAATGTGGGATTGAAAAATTAGTTAAAATATGCAGAAGACTGTTCCAGACTGTTTTGACTGGGCATTCCAGAAGAGTTGCTTCCATGGGAAACACTGCTGATATCTTTTTTTAGTTTCTTGCAGATGAATTTGAGGAGAAGTCTTACCTTCTTGAAGACTTGGAAGGAGACATGAAATCCCTTCCTCATACAATAGTGAACACAATTGTCATCTAATTGATGGAAGAAAATACCCAGCTGACTTGTGAGGTTTCCCACTTGCAAGCCTCCATTGATGATCTTCGTGAAGAAGATGCTCCTTTTCAAGAAGATAGCTATTGATTGTTTGACGAGTATCAGAAATTGAAGTAAGATTATGATGCCATATTACTGCAACTAACTAAGAAGGATGATAATCCTAGGAGCTTGTAGACTATTGAACAAAATTTTGAGACAGTTGTTGAGAAGAAAATTGATGATGTTGAGCTTCATGTTTCTTCTTCCACCATTGTCACTAGTCCAATGGTTTGTGAGAATATTGTTGATGTTGTTGAGTTTCCAATATCACCCATTTATTATCCACCAATTGCTTCTATTTGTAAGAAATATGTTGTCAATTTATGTTTTAAAACTGATAATTGTGGTGTTTAACCCAACTTTGAAAAACACACTACAGGTATAAGATCGTGACTACTCAACAAGATGGGATATACCAGAGTAGGACTTGGAAAGAATGGACAGGATATTGTTGCTCCTATTATGCCTGAGATGCTGCCACCAAGAACAGGTCTTGGATATGATGTTGTTGTTGCCTCCTTGTCTACACCTTCCTTTGCTGAAAATAGGGAATTTATGTTTGTTACAGGTGGAGTTCAAACTGATTTGTCGACAGATAAATCTACTGAACAAGTTGTTGAGATGGTTGTTATTAACATATGAGATTCTAAGAATATTGTTGTTGATGACGTTGTTACTAATATACTAATTTTTTCTACTCCTGAGAGTACACCTGAACTTGAGCATCTATCTCTTGATCTGCCTGCACAAGCCTATTTTCTTTATCATCATACTCACCATTGTAGCCATGGAAATCATGCTTTGAGATCTTTGCAGAAGAGACGTGAAAGATAGAATCGTGGACCCATACCAACTAACAGGATAGACTGTAGTTATATTGATGAGTGGTCATTGATTTTTCTGACTAGATGTTTAAGGATTTCATACCGTTTTGTTTTGTCTATAGTTTGAATGTACAACACTCCTCTTCATTACTGATGTTTTGCAGTGGTTGGCCACAAGTTCGACCCAACTTTCCAGTCCACTGGAGTTAGAATGGGGTATTGGTCGATTGAGTTTCGACTATCTATTATCTATCAACAAGTGTGTTTTAGATGAACTTTTATTGTTGATTCTTTGAGCCCTCGGTTATGTTTAAGGGGGGGATTACTTTGAAGTTACTAATGTGTAAGCCCAAGTAATGTGCTTGGATTTGCTAAGATCAACATAACAATGTTTGATTGTTTTGTTGGGAGCTGTAATTTTTCTTATTGTACCTAATACAAATACTATTGGATTGACAGAGACTAATTATATTGGTGTGTTTTTGTCTAGTCACCTAATCGATTAGTTGGTGTTTTCTTGTTTTCTAGTTGACTGACCGACTGGGATCGTGTTTTGATAGCATATTTTGCAACCAGTTTACAATGCATGACTTCTCTTTGGGCCTTGATCCACTTTGATGGTGATAATACTTCCTTAGGAGTGTTTTTGTACCATCTTGTGATCAACTTTTGCAGGCAAAACAAATTCAGGGGGGGTGTTGGAACATACAGTTCCATCGTCAATTTGTTTTCCTCCAAGTTTAGTTTACAGGGGGGTGTTGGAACATGTGGTTCCTTTTTAACCTCACCTTGTCATATGTATGGATTGACCAAGTCTTTGGGTTGAAAAATGAATAAAACCTTGGTTGACCAAGTCCACTTATGGATTCTCAATCCATATTTTATGGACATGTGCAACCAACTTCACCTGAGCTATTGATTTTGGTCCATGACCAAACCTATTTATAGACGATCTTAGTGATAAATCTATCATTGATTATTGATCATCCGATTTGTTAGGTGATTTATATGTACTAAAAAAGACACTAAACTACCCTCAATTAAATTGTCAACCCGGGGTAAGTAAACTTAGAGTTGTAGCAAAATATATGCCAAAGGTAAAAAGTTGGTAGGAGTATAGTCTAACTAAGGAAATAAGCTATCTAGGGATAATCTACTCAAGCAAACCTATCTAATGAACAAATCCTACTAGGAAAAATGAAAACTAGGTAACCTAAGCACTTTTGGGCATGGACTGATGGATAGTTACTAAGAAAGAAAATGAAAAAAAACTCTATGTAAAGCAAACAATAAGCAAAAGCAAACTACTAAGCATAATAAACAAATGACAAAAGCAAACTTCTTTAACTTGCCAACCTACATTCAATGAGCAACTACCCTATGAAAGCAATTAAATAAGCAAGTAAGAAAAAGCACCTATCTAACCTATTAAAGAAAATAGACAAGTAAGCAAAGACACCTAACTAACCTACTAAAACAAAAGAGCAAGTAAGCAAAAACAACTAAAGCAAATAGGCAAGTAAGCAAAGACTTCTCATTGAACAACTACCTAGCCTAACAGGCAAGTGGACTAAATGCCTAATGCAAAACTATTTCTCTTGCGTGATAGAGAATTTAAATGCTCAATGCAATGCATGAAAGGAAATCTATTCTATTGAAAGCAAGAAAGACTAACAACTAAACTTATGAAAACAAGAAACTATCTCTTCTAATCTACGAAAGAAAGAAACTATATTTAATCTATGAAACACTCAAATGTAATGTTGGTGGTTATGTGAATGCCTTCGGTGGTGACGGATGATATCTCAATGACACTTGACAACAAAGGACAATTCTAATGGTATAAGCTCAATACTAATTTCAATGGAAAAATGAAAGGTGTGAAGTAAACAGTCCAATGAAAACTTAGCCATGATAAAAGTAATGTTAAATACCCTGCATATTCATGTATAAACCATTAACATCATAATGATATCATCATTATCTAACTAAGGAATTTAATTTCATTTTAATCTATGAAAGGAAATTGCGTGAAATCAAACTATACTATGTCTATTATTATCATTCAAGCTATGATAAGAAAATGAATTAAAAACAAAGATTAGATTACGCTTATTAAAAATTAAATTGACAATTAACCAACAACTAAACAAATGAAATCTATCTAAAACTAAGACAAGCAAACTATGATTAAGAACTAGAATTAAATCTATCCATCCATCAAAGATCCCTGTCAAATGAAACCCAAATAGAGCTTTGTTTTATTCTAAAAACAACTTTGTTTTAAACTTGACTGTAAGATCATAAATAAAAGTGTAATCTGATATTTAGATGCATATGGGGTTAGTGTAGAGATTTGCAAGTCTATTCCTAGCCTACAAAACTAATTCATGCTAACATAATCCATCACACTAACCTACAAAAGAACAATAAAACAATTAAATCACAGCTAGCTAATTAAAACATAAAACATGCATGTACAGGATATAAAAGACAATTTAAATTGTGAAATGTATAAACAACACACTGATCATCACCAAACTGCTGGTGGGCCCCCCAGCAAGTCGTGGCTACCCTCTACAAGCACACCATGAACTTCAATAGGCCGAATTCACCATGAAAGTCAAAAACGCAGTTCTGGCACTATTTTGGCAATGTGAAAAATAAAAAACAGAGTATAATAAGTTTGTCTCCAATATGATGGCTATTCTACTTGCTTAACAATCTATTGATCATCTTGGTAGTATTTATAGATTTACAACCCAGGTGGTCGACCACAGGAGGGTCGAACCACATCTAATTTCGGAAAATTACAATAAATGCAGTCATAACTAACAAAATGGAAGAAGCCAATAATCACCCTCTTTGGACAATTGAAATCGAGTTGTCTTGAGCTTATTAGCTGGAGGGGGCGATGACAAACAAAACCCATGTGCCCAATTTTCCCACCACTAGCCGCCAATACCATAACCACCAACTCGACTAGCATTTTTGTGCAATACTGGGTGTTCGAACGAGTGTCGAATCAAGTACCGGAACGAGTGCTGGATCAAGTGTCGGATCAAGTGTTGGATTACTGAGAAGGGGGGTGAATCAGTAATAGCATAATTATAATCCTTTTTCTTCAATTGTTATATCAATGTAGAATTATTATCCAATAATGAGCAGTAAGAAATAAACAATCACATACATACACAGTACACCAGTGTTTTATGTGGAAACCCAAATCGAGAGAAAACCACATAATTATTTTTCTTATATGTCTTGAAGAATTACATTCATTGGAAGCATGAATTTCCTTTGTTTTCCAGCTGCAACTGGAAGGAGGCTCCAACCCCCTAGTTTCTCAGGCTACAACCTGAGGGAAGCTCCAACTCTCCAATTCTCTGGCTACAACTAGAAGGAGGCTACAACCCCCTATGTTCTCCGGCTACAACCGGAAGGTGGCTACAACCACCTATCATTGCCTCGTCCTACCACCCTGAAGTAGAATTAGAATGATGGAACCACTGTCACACTATCACTGTGAGACATACCGCTATAAATCTGTACCAATAAATATGAACCATGCATCAACCTGTACCTCAACCCGTAATCAACCTGTACCATAAACAAGTGCATCAACCATGCACCAACCTGTACCAAACAAACTGTAATCAACCTATACCATAAAAAAGTGCATCCAACCATGTACCAAGTATGTACCAATCATGTGCCAACTACTCATCAACCAACATCATCAACTATACACCTCATGTATGTGCCAACTCATCAACTACTTGTCTCAACCATGTACTCAACATGGAACTCAACCAAAATCCCTCATCAATTTCATCATCCAGATATGATTTGTAGCTCTGTAATATACCTAGTGTATATGATCAAATTCTTGCAAACCTTCCTTAACTTTAACAACAAGAGACTAGCATTTTCATCAAACTTTTCTTTAGTCTGACATGCCTAGTTTTGGATTAGTCAATAACCCTAACTTGAAGTAATCATAACTATGTACCTGTAATTTATAAATATCTGAAACTGATACATAATGTTCTTCAGTGTGGTTTATGCAATTCCTCCAAGTGTCACTACTTGGAACCTCTTAGAAAAGGAGTTATAGAAAAAATGACATACTTTGCTGAATTTGACCTATTCTAGATAGCGACCTTGTAGAGTGTGCCCCACACGATATATTTGTTGAATTGATCTGAAACTGTTACATAGAATACTACCAACTGTACCCTAACCAACACATTTGTTCTCACTAAATTTGGATCTGTTATGAAGAAGTTACGACGTTTTTACCAGAAACACCTGTTTTTTATTAGTTTCAGGACTAGCCACAAACCCTATTTTCCACGGAATGTAACTCCAAAAATACAACGACCCACAAGATGATTTTTTACCATAGATACTTGGATATGTTTTCTCAATGGCATAGAAATTTCATGGTCTGAAACATTATATAAAAAAAGTTATAGAGAAAATGGTGTGATGACCTGTAAATAACATAATTTAGAAAGCACCATCAAAATAATTTATCCTTTATTGCATTTCAGCCTTCTTTTCTTCACCTTCACTCATAATTCCGGTTTAGATATCCTTGGTTACCTCAGAAACCTATAGATATTCAATATTCTCAAGTGTGTATTAAATGAGAGAGCCTTGCCTCTTATTTATACTCTCCAAGTAGCTTCCTTAAAAACATCTTCTAGGTCACTTGGCTGACTTTCCTTATTTTAGGGTTAACCCACTTCTAATTTMTCCATTAAAATTATTATTGAAATAATTTATTTTGTATTCAATTTGAATTATAATACACTCATCACTTCACTTTATTATTTATCCTTTAAAAATCTCTTAAACCACTTTGACTACTTTGACCTTTTGGGGTTTCTAGATGACATATGAGGGTCCTCCAACTTCGTAAGGCCATAACTCTCAAACCGTGAGGATTTATGTGGCGTTCCAAATACCACCAGAAATGGAATGACATTTACTATCCATATATAATAGTATTATCTTAAAATATATCATAACTCATACCATTACCCATCAAACAAACTTGGGTCCATTACGCAAACCTGGGGTCTCCAACTTCTCATGGCCATAACTCTCTAGCCGTGAGGAGTTATGTTAAGTTCCACATACCACCAAAAATGGAATGACAAGAACTATACATATAAGATAGTTTGAATGAAAAATTCATTGTCCTTCATCTCATTATTCCACAATTAATCATCGGTTCTCTTACTCTGCAAAGCGTCTTCCCGTGAGGGCTTTCACCATAAGGGGACCACTTTGGAGTTCATCCATATTTACTTCTTATTGAAAAAACAATAATGAGTCATATTTACATCAAACAATATTGGGTCCATTACCCAAACCTTTGTGCTACGGGGCTTTCTTCAAGGGTTGACATCAATGACAACCAACCTTAATCAACAATCTCCCCCTTTGGCATTGATGGCA
>ML781579.1:396043-431301 GCA_009831015.1 Picea engelmannii
TTCCTTAACTTTAACAACAAGAGACTAGCATTTTCATCAAACTTTTCTTTAGTCTCACATGCCTAGTTTTGGATTAGTCAACAACCCTAACTTGAAGTAATCATAACTTTGTACCTATAATGTATAAATATCTAAAACTGATATACAATGTTCTTCGGTATGTTTTGTGCAATTCCTCCAAGTTTCAATACTTGGAACCTCTCAGAAAAGGAGTTATAGCAAAAATGGCATACCTTGCTAAATTCTGGCTTATTCTAGAGAGCAAACTTATAGAGCGTGCCCCGCATGGAATATTTCCTAAATTGATCTGAAACTATTGCAAAACATACTAACTATTGTACCCTAACCAACACATTTTGTCTCACTGAATTTGGATCTGTTATGAAGAAGTTACAACATTTTTACCCGAAACACCTGTTTTTGACTAGTTTCAGGACTAGACACAAACCCTATTTTCCATGGAGTGTAACTCAAAAAATAAAATGACCCACAAGATGAATTGCTTACCACAGATACTTGGATATGTTTTCTCAATGTAATAGCAATTTCACGGTCTGAAACATTATATAAAAAAAGTTATAGAGAAAATGGTGAGATGACCTGTAAATAACATACCTTAGAAAGCACCATCAAAAGAATTTATCCTTCCTTGTATTTCAGCCTTCTTTTCTTGACCTTCACTCAGAATTCCAGTTTAGATATCCTTGGTTACCTTAGACACCTATAGATATTCAATATTCTCAAGTGTGTATAAATGAGAGAGCCTTGCCTCTTATTTATATTCTCCAAGTAGCTTCCTTAAAAACATCTTCTAGGTCACTTGGTCGACTTACCTTATTTTAGTGTTAACCCACTTCTAATTTCTCCATTAAAATTATTATTGAAATAATTTATTTTGTATTCAATTTGAATTATAATACACTCATCACTTCACTTTATTATTTATTCTTTAAAAATCTCTTAAACCACTTTGACTACTTTGACCTTTTGGGGCTTCTAGATGACATATGAGAGTCCTCCAACTTCGCAAGGCCATAACTCTCAAACCGTGAGGAATTATATGACGTTCCATATACCACTAGAAATTGAACGACATGTACTATCCATATAAAATAGTATTATCTTAAAATATATCATAACTCATACCATTACCCATCAAACAAACTTGGGTCCATTACCCAAACCTAGGGTCTCCAACTTCTCATGGCCATAACTCTCTAACTCTGAGGAGTTATGTTACGTTCCACATACCACCAGAAATGGCATGACAAGCACTATCCATCTAGGATAGTTTGAATGACAACTTCATTGTCCTTCATCTCATTACCACAATTAATCATGGGTTCTCTTACTCATCAAAGCACATTCCTTCACCATAAGGGGGCCACTTTAGAGTTCATCCATATTTACTTCTTATTAACCATGAAAAAACAATAATGAGTCATATTTACATCAAACAGTATTGGGTCCATTACCCAACATTTATTGCTACGGGGCTTTCTTCAAGGATTGACATCAATGACAACCCACCTTAATCAACAATATCCCCCTTTGGAATTGATGGAAACACTCTAATGCAATAATGAAATCATATCACTCATGCTCCCCCTGGAACCATGCCTCTGTCCTCTACATCTGATAAATATTCTCCCCCTAGAACCATGCCTCTGTCATCTACATCTAATAAATCTCTTCCCCTTTGTCATCAATGGAAAAGGTATCTTTCCATCTGGGGTTGCTCCCCCTGACTGAATTGTCCTCTTATGGTGCTTCCTCGTGTACATCTAAGACATATAAGATAAGCATTCAAAAATCATTCATTTTGGAGTATAAATAACTCCAAGTATTTGGTGAAGATATTCAAAGGCTTCCCGTGGAAGTGGTTTTGTAAGGATGTCTGCCACTTTTTCTTTTGTACCCACATACTCAACTCTGATGTTGCTTTCTGCAACCTGTTCCCGTAGAAAGTGATACTTTATTGGAATGTGCTTCGTTTAGGAGTGCATCATTGGGTTTTTTGAGATACTGATGGCACTTGTATTATCACAATATATTGGAATGGGCTCATCATACTCAACCTATATATCTGTCAAGGTTTGTTTCATCCAAAGAACCTGTGTACAACATGTTGTTGCTACAATATACTCTGCCTTGGCTGTAGATAGAGATACTGATGATTGTTTCTTGCTTAGCCATGATACCAAAAACTCACCTAAGTAGAACGTTGCTCCACAGGTGCTTCGTTGGTCATCAATACAACCTGCCCAATCTGCATTTGTGTAGGCAATAAGTGATAGATCTTTTCCTTTTGGATACCATAATCCAAACTCTTCTGTTCCTTTGAGATATCTGAAGATCCTCTTTACTGATAATACATGTGATTCCTTTGGTGCTTCTTGAAATCATGCCACCTCTCCAACTGCCTTCATTACATCTGGTCTGGATGTTGTCACATATAGTAGGCTGCCAATCATTGACCTGTATTGTCTCTGATCTGTAGACTTTGAATCATCATCTTTTCTCAACTTACAACTGGTTTGCATGGGAGTGATAACTGGTTTGCAATATTCCATTCCGAATCTCTTTAGCATTTTTTTAATATAATTGGTTTGAGAAATAAAAATTCCTTGGTTGCTTTGACGTATCTGAAGTCCCAGAAAGAAGGATAGTTCTCCAAGTAACGACATTTCAAATTCATTTTGCATGTCTTTTGCAAATTTATGGCTTAACCTGTCACCATCACTACCCAAAATAATATCATCAACATAAATTTCAATTAATAAAATATTACCTTGACTTACCTTGATGTAGAGGTTGTTGTCTGCACTTCATTTTCTAAACCATGCCTGCTGTAGATACTTATCCAGTCTGGAGTACCATGCTCTAGGATCCTATTTTAGACCATACAAGGCCTTCTTTAATTTACACACACAGTTTGTGTTCTCTAACAACTAAAATCCTTCTGGTTGTTCAATGTAGACTTCTTCTTCAAGTTCCCCATTCAGAAAAGCTGATTTTACGTCCATCTAATATACTTTAACATTTTTGGAGTATGCATAAACTAAAAGCAAACAGATTGCTTCCATTCTGGCAACTAGGGAAAATGTATCTTCAAATTCGATTCCTTCAATCTGTGCATATCCTTTACATACCAATCTAGCTTTGTTCCTTGTAACTTGTCCATCTTCATTCAATTTATTCCTGAAAACCCATTTTGTGTCGATCACATTCTTATTCTTTGGTCTTGGAATCAATTCCCAAGTGTCATTTTTCTCTATTTGATCCAATTCTTCATCCATGGCCTTATTCCAAAATTCATCCTTGCTAGCTTCTTGAAAACGGATTGGTTCAATTGTAGATAAGAGTGCTAGGTGTGTTTGTTCTGGTGAACGGATTTTTCTTCTAGTCACAACTCCTACATATTTGTTTCCAATAATCTGATATGAAGGATGATTCTTTTGTACTCGTTTGCTAGGTGTCTTTGGAGATACTTGTTGAACTTGCTCTTCTTCTTCTGTCGAATTCTCTTCATCTTCATCTTCCTCTTCTACTTCGTTTTCATCTTCTTCTTCGAAAAATTGTTCCATTGATTTGTTTTCTTCTTCCTTTGATTATGGTCTGCTTGTTTCATCAATTGTTACGTTGATGCTTTCCACAACTTTGTTTAATCTTAGATTGTAACACTTGTATGCTTTCCTTGTACTTGAGTAACCAACAAGTATTCCTTTTTAAACACGAGATTCAAACTTTCCCATTCTGACATCTTCTCTTTTGATGTAACATTTTTTTCCAAAAACTTTGAAGTGATTCACATTTGCTAGTCTTCCTTTCCATAGCTCGTAGGGAGTTTTATCAGTGTTGTTTCTGAGCATTACTCTTTTTTGAATGTGAACTGTTGTATGCACTACCTGTGTCCAAATAATATATGTCAACTTTGAATCCATTATCATTGTTCGAGCCATTTCTTGTACTATCATGTTCTTTCTTTCAACAATTCCATTATGTTGAGGTGTCCTAGCGACGAAGAATTTCCTTTTTATTCCATGATTGCTACAGTAGTCCATAAATTCTTTTGAGGTGAATTCTCCTCCATTATCTGATCTTAAGCACTTTATTCTTGAATCCATCTCATTTTCAACCATTTCCTTGTAGATCTTGAAGTTTTCAAATGCTTCTGACTTGTTCTTAAGAAAAAAAAATATAGTCATTCTTGTATAATCATCAACTAATAACATAAAGTATCTCTCACCTTTTAAGTCTTTTGTTGTAGTTGGTCCAACTAGATCAATATGCACAATTTCCAGGGGTTTTGTTGTTGAATATTCCTTTGATTTGAACCTGGTCTTTGTTTTCTTTCCTTGTTGGCAATGCTTGCATAAAGTGTTGGTTGGTTTCGTGATCTGGGGCATTTCTCTGACTGCTTCTCTTTTGTTAACTTTGACAAGGTTATCAAAATGCATGTGACCCATTCTTCTGTGCCATAGACAACTTTGATCTTCATTTTTTAGACAACACTTTTCATTTTCAATTTTGCTTAACACATATATGTTGCTTGAAGTTCTTGCAGCTATAGCGACCAATTTCCCTGAACCTTCTTTTCTTATCTCACACTTTTGTGAATCGAAAGTAACTTTATGACCTTGGTCACACATTTGAATCACACTTAAAATATTATGTTTCATATCTTCTACTAGTAGAACATTTTATGCCTTTTCATTCTTGTTCCCAATTCGGACTGTGGCTTTTCCAATGATTTTGGTTGAATCATCATTTCTGAAGGAGACTGATCCATCTCTTTCCTTTCATAATGTAAGAAACCTGTCTCTATCACCTATTATGTGTTTTGAACATCCACTGTCAACATACCAACCACGTTTCTTCTGTTTAGCTTGTAGAGAGACTGTGCATTCTTCATTGCTATACTGATCTTTCTTTCTTATCCATATCGTTTTCTGGGGTTCTTGTTTGTGATTATGTTGAGGTTCTTTAGGAGAGACTGTCATTCTGCAATTTTTGGCCATGTGTCCAAAATTGTTACATTTGTAACATTCCACTACAGTGCTCAAAGATTCAAACTTGTTGTAACTTCTTCTCTATGTTTCACTAGGTATTCTTGAATAACCCCTTTGTGTATGGCTCTCAAAGTAGTTATTGTTCCTGATGTTAGCTCTGCAATTTACAGCTTTATGTCC
Source organism: Picea engelmannii (assembly GCA_009831015.1). Classification (NCBI taxonomy): domain Eukaryota; kingdom Viridiplantae; phylum Streptophyta; class Pinopsida; order Pinales; family Pinaceae; genus Picea; species Picea engelmannii. The sequence goes on from ML781579.1 coordinate 401,236, forward strand.
AAAATTATTACATCAATAACATAAACCAAAAAATATAGTTTGATACCTAGTAGTTGAAGATCTTCTGAAAGGAGGTGCTCTTATGAATCATTCTTCTTCTTGAGGCCTGTCTATCTGTTGTTGATTCTGAAATCTGAATCTTCTCAGTGGAGGAGTTTCCTTGTAATCTTCCTTGTATATATTTTTATACCCTTTGATTGTTTCTGCAAAGCTTTTTGGATTTGTTTCTTGCTCTGTTGTTTTGGAGCTTGATCCATTTTCTGTCTGATTGTATCCAATTTCGGACTTGTCAAGATGAGATTTTTTACTGTTGATATTGTCATCCAGAACTTTTGATCTATTCTGCATATTTTTCTTTTGAATATCCTTTCTTAGTGTGACAATCTTTGCTTCCAAGTTTCCAATGATCCTGTCCTTTCCTTCTAGCTATTCTTTGAGTGCTTCTTCAATTATTTTATCTTGTTCTATTTGAAACTTCAATTTTGTGATCATTTGTTCTAGTTCTTGAGTGTATTTTCCTTATCTAGTTCTACTTGTAGTTTCTTGTTTTTCTTCTTTTCTCTTCTGATAACGTCTATGGCACTCATTAATTCTTCTCGAAATTCAACTTCTACCTCTTCAATTTCTTCTTCATATGCTTCTTCATATTCTTCTTTGGAGTCTTCTTTATCAGTTTCTTCTACTGCCATGAATAGAACTCTCCTTGTTTCACTGTCACTGACTTCATCTTCATCTGATGGGGAGATGTCTTCTTTGGTGCAAAATTTTTTCTTGAAAACTTTATTTGTAGTTCTTTTACCTTTATATGTTTGTCTGCCTTTTGAGTAACCTTCATCATTTCTCTTTTTCTTATGAGGACATTTGTTAGAAAAATGACCAATACCATCGCAATTAAAACAAATTAAAGGAATCTTACCTCTATACCTATCGTTGGTTCCTTGTTTAGTCTTTTGACGAAGTTGGTCACTTCTTCATCATCTTCCGAGACGTCGATGTTGCTGCTATATTATTCTTGTTCCTTTTTATTTTTCTTTGATCTTTTGGATGCTTTGAAGGTTGCTTCTTTTACATCTAGATTTTCCTATTCAATTCCCATCTCATATGTTGTGAAGATTCCATGCAGTTCATCCATGCTTATTGAGTTTAGATCCGATCTTTCTTCTAGTGTTGATATCTTAGGGTTGAATCTCATAGGAAGAGATCTTATTACATTTTGAACAATTACAGATTCTTCAATTTTTTCTCCCAATCCTATGATTGCATTCAGTGTTTCATCGACTCGTAAGAAGTAGGCTGCGATATCTTCATCTTCCTTCATTTTTAGTTGTTTAAACTGACCTCTGTAATTTTGAATCTTTGCTTCTTTGACTTTTGAATCTCCTTCATAAATATTTCGAAGTTTGTCCCAAATCTCTTTAGCAGATTTACAATGTGCAACTTTGGTGAATACCGTATCACTGAAACCATTCAAAAGTGTATTTTTGGCTTTGGAATTATTCTCACCGAGTTTAACTACTTTTTCATTTGATGGTGGAACTGCTGGCATTGTGTATCCATCTACAATTGATTGCTAAACTTGAAATCCCTGTGCCTGTATATATGTCTTCATCCTTATGCTCCAAAAAGCATACTTATGTCCATCAAATTGTGGTATTCCATTTTTATACAAGTTGGTACTCTCCATGATCTACCTTTCAGTGGTTAAATTGATTTCTGAAGGAACCTGCTCTGATACCAATTGTTGTATTACTGAGAGGGGCGGTGAATCAGTAATAGTGTAATTATAATTTTTTTTCTTCAATTTTTATATCAATGTAGAATTATTATCCAATAATGAGCAGTAATAAATAAACAATCACATACATACACAGTACACCAGTGTTTTACGTGGAAACTCAAATCGGGAGAAAACCACGGAATGTTTTTTCTTATATGTCTTGAAGAATTACATTCATTGGAAGCACCAACTTCCTTTGTTTTCCAGCTGCAACTGGAAGGAGGCTTAAACCCCCTAGTTTCTCAGGCTACAACCTAAGGGAAACTCCAACTCCCCAATTCTCTGGCTACAACAAGAAGGAGGCTACAACCCCCTATGTTCTCTAGCTACAACCGGAAGATGGATACAACCACCTATCCTTGCTCCGTTCTGCCACCCTGAAGTAGAAGTAGAATGATGGAACCACTGTCACACTATCACCGTGAGATATACCGTTATAAATCTATACCAATAAATCTAAACCATGCATCAACATGTACCTCAACTTGTAATCAACCTGTACCATAAACAAGTGCATCAACGATGCACCAACCTGTACCAAAGAACCTGTAATCAACCTGTACCATAAAAAATTGCATCCAACCATGTACCAAGTATGTACCAATCATGTGTCAACTACTCATCAACCAACATCATCAACTATACACCTCATGTATGTGCCAACTCATCAACTACTTGTCTCAACCATGTACTCAACATGTAACTCAACCAAAAGCCCTCATCAATTTCATCATCCAAATATGATTTGTAGCTCTATAATATACCTAGTGTATATGATCACATTCCTGCAAACCTTTCTTAACTTTAACAACAAAAGACTAGCATTTTCATCAAACTTTTCTTTAGTCTAACATGCCTAGTTTCTGATTAGTCAACAACCCTAACTTGAAGTAATCATAACTTTGTACTTGTAATGTATAAAGATCTAAAACGGATACACAATGTTATTCAATTTGGTTTATGCAATTCCTCCAATTTTCACTACTTGGAACCTCTCAGAAAAGCAGTTATAGCAAAAATGGCATACCTTGTTGAATTATGGCTTATTCTAGAGAGCGGCCTTGTAGAGCGTGCCCCACACAGAATATTTGCTGAATTGATCTGAAAATTTTACACAACATGCTATAGACTATACCCTAACAAACACATTTGGTCTTACTAAATTTGGATCTGTTATGAAGAATTTACGACGTGTTTACCCAAAACACATGTTTTTGACTAGTTTCAGGACTAGCCACAAACCCTATTTTCCACGGAGTGTAAATCCAAAAATACAATGACCCACAAGATGAATTTTTGAACACATATACTTGGATATGTTTTCTCAATGGCGTAGAAATTTCACGGTCTGAATCATTATAGAAAAAAAGGTATAGCAAAATTGGTGAGATGACCTGTAAATAACATACCTTAGAAAGCACCATCAAAAGAATTTATCCTTCCTTGCATTTAGGCCTTCTTTTCTTCACCTTCACTCATAATTCCAGTTTAGATATCCTTGGTTACCTAAAAAACCTATAGATATTCAATATGCTCAAGTGTGTATTAAATGAGAGAGCCTTGCCTCTTATTTATACTCTCCAAGTAGCTTCCTTAAAAACATCTTCTAGGTCAATTGGTCGACTTTCCTTATTTTAGGGTTAACCCACTTCTAATTTCTCCATTAAAATTATTATTGAAATAATTTATTTTGTATTCAATTTGAATTATAATAAAATCATCACTTCACTTTATTATTTATCCTTTAAAAATCTCTTAAACCATTTTGACTACTTTGACTTTTTGGGGCTTCTAGATGACATATGAGGGTCCTCCAACTTCGTAAGGCCATAACTCTCAAACCGTGAGGAGTTATGTGACGTTCCACATACCACAAGAAATGGCATGACATTTAATATACATATAGAATAGTATTATCTGAAAATATATCATAACTCATACCATTACCCATCAAACAAACTTGGGTCCATTACCCAAGCCTGGGGTCTCCAACTTCTCATGGCCATAACTCTCTAACCGTGAGGATTTATGTTACGTTCCACATACCACCGGAAATGGCATGACAAGAAATATCCATCTAGGATAGGTTCCCTGAAAAATTCATTGTCCTTCATCTCATTATTCCACAATTAATCATGGGTTCTCTTACTCCGCAAAGTGTCTTCCCATGAGGGCTTTCACCATAAGGGGACCACTTTGGAGTTCATCCATATTTAATTCTTATTAACCATGAAAAAACAATAATGATTCATATTTACATCAAACAATATTGGGTCCATTACCCAAACCTTTGTGCTACATGGTTTTCTTCAAGGGTTGACATCAAATACAACCAACCTTAATCAACATCAAGTGTCGGACCAAGAAACACGGTGTGTTTTGCCCTATAACAACAGAAAAGCATGAATTAACTCTTGGAAGCATAAAAACATGATAAATTAAACTTGATTGAATCACAAAACATGAATTATACATACCTCATGCCGATTATACCATTTTATCATAAAATTCTTCAAAAAACTCCTTTGAAAGATAAAAACGCATATGTACATATGGAAAAAAGTGTATAATAACGTCATGAAAATGATCATATCTTAGGCCCAACACGATTGTTATATCATATCAGGATATCTACTCTCGTTTTCATTGAGAAACTTGTGCTTTAGTGCTACGATGTCTTTTGACACCACCACTGTCTCTTGGATCCATTGTCCTTTGTGTTCAATCTTTGTTCCAAGAACTAAGAGTCCAACTATGATAGGTCTAACCTTTGTTGTGTCATGCTCTATTTGGATGTGTCACATATCACCATGTTGTTGGTTGATTGGTGTCTCAAGATACATGCAAGGGAATTCCGCATGGAAAATGGGTGCGGAGGCAGAGGGATAAGAGTGATGTGAATGGATGCAAGGGCATTCCGCAAGTAAAATAGGTGTGAAGGCAAGGGAATAAGGGAGATACAAAGAGTAGTGATGGTCCACATGTAGAGAAGCATTGAGGGGAGTGAGGGTAGATGAGGTGTACATTGATGCATAAATGCGGAGTACAAATGATGTGGAAGTGGAAAAGGGGGAATGTGGAATGCAAGGAAGAGGAAGAGGGTAGAGGATGTATGCATGAATGTAGAAAGATGGAATGTAAGGGTAGAGGAATTTTTCATGACAAGGTGTACGTGGATGCAAAAATGTGGAGTATAGAGGATGTGGAGGTGGAAAGGAGGGAATGTGGAATGTGAGGAAAGGAAGAGAGTAGTGGAGGTCTGCACAGATGTAGAAAGGTGGAGGGTGGAGAGATAGGGCTCTACATGGATGTATAAATGCATATAGATAGGGATATGCATGGATGCAGATGAAATATGGAGTGAGTAGGAAGGGCGGGATCCACATGTATGCGAAAACATGGAGCCAAGGTGGCCATGTGAAATGTTGAGTGGATCAAGAGAAGAGAAAAAAAGAAACCATTTATTTTTATCAAATGTTTATTATTATTTTCAAATCCTTTTCAAACCAAGCCACTAACAATGCTTCTATGGGTTTTTGCATGAAATAAATGATATCTCAAGCATATGACCTCTATTCTCAATTCCATAATGTGTTGTGCAAAGCTAATTTAGAGGGGTGTATAGTGAGAGGATGAACACCCCCATGCTTTACATCCTTGGTATCTCCTTTTTTAATTTGTAAAAATATACCTATCATCTCGAATGTCCTTGTATAAAGCATGAAAATTATATCGTTGGAACTTGGTTCCAAATTCTTAAGGAAAATACTTTACGATTTTTCATGATCAACATGTAAGGATCACCCAACATGCTTTAGTTTTACAAATTTTGTTCATATTAAGGAGAAATCCATGTTCAAGTGAAGCCCAAAATGAGTCGGTTGATGGGTGACAAAGATAATGCATCGACACCTGCATGGGTTCAAAATCCATGGTGCGACATGATTATTTTCATGCATTGTTTGTTGAATACTATGGACATCATGAGGTTGTGGAAAATCCTCGAGGTTCCATTGAATCTAGTTTACCCTAGTTACAATCTTCGAAATGGAGGGAAGTGTCCAACAACTTTCCTTGAAATATTATTTCGAGTAAAAATATATATGATTATTAATAAAGGAGATAAAAGTATGATGCCACATTAAAAACCTTGTAGAATAATGAAGCCAATGTGTAACCTTTTCACCAATCAAACTCATAGATAGTTCTCTAGATTTGAAAAGGTAATTAACATTAAACATAAATCAATTATAAACTATGAAACCTTTATTAAACCCATGGAGTTAGAAGTATGATTCTCCATTAAAAAACCTATAGAATATTGAAGCCAATATGTATCCTTTTGCTACACATTGTTAAACTTAAGATTTTCATAGACTATTAAACTTAAGATTTTTATAGAGGCCAGATTTTAATGGCTTAAAAAAGAGAGGAGAAGAATGGACTATTGTATCATTTTAATTTCTTTAAAAAAACAATGGATTCTTGTCTCGTGTAAGAAAAAGAGGGAAAATGGAACATGATTATTGTGTTATAATTGTTTGGTTAATATTTAAAGTGTAAAACATGGTTTAATGTAATTACTCTCCTCCAAATTGTTTTTAATGATCACCCCATGATCTCATAATATTTGTGTTTCTCATTGACATGATTTGAAATGTAGGCTTAAAATATCTCACGGGCAATTTTGACAAAGGTTTCATGCAATCACTCATAAGATGTTGCTAAACCTATTCAACAATCTATCTAACACTTACAACATGAACACATAATAGTTATTTTGGATTATGGGATTTCACTACTCATTAGTCACTACCTCAATATTTGTTGAATCAAATCATCTTTTTGTTTACGATCATTTTAATGGCCTACTCTAACTTTAAAAAATATTGATCTAATTTTACAACTTTTTAACTAGTTTTTTGAAATTTTTATTATATGTTTTTAAGTAAGTTGAGATCTTTGGTGCCAAGGACTTGTCCTTTGTTTCGATGCAATTTTTAGAGTAAAATCATTTCCCTTTTTAAGTGTTCTATTTAGTACAAGTTTTCAAGTCCATAGGAGCTCCATTAACTAGAGCGTTGGCTACATGCCTTTGGTTTGGTCCCTTCTTGGTTGGAAGTACCTCACTTTGGGTCCCCAAATCCATCTGGGTGTTACTTTTTGGGGGGTCTACTTATTCAAACTTTTATTTGCGCTTATTGTTCTTCATGTGTGGTGTGAGCCATGGGGTTTTGATGCTTTTTTTCCTCGATTTCCCACTTTAGACAAATAAGAGGTTGTTATATTGGAATTACTTGTGGTAGGACCCTCAAACAAATGGTTTTGTTTCAATGAAGATTGCATTTTTCCCAACATTGAGACCAACATGACAACCTTAGGTTGTTCCAAATTTCCAAGTTCAATTGGAAAACCACTTGGTCTGTGTATTTTTCCAACAAAGTCAAGTGTAGTCTAGCATCAACATTGTCAATCCCTATAACAAGGAAGGTATCACCTCATGCGCATTGTTAAAACTTGTGATAGGTGGGGAATGTTGCAAATTGGCATTAACATAGTAAGAAACAACTAATTCATTCACAATCCATATTCATTTATTTACTCCTACAAAAAATACGATCACATTGTAGATTCATACATTAATCAAGAAAGAAGAGTGAAGTAACAATGCTTATACATCATCAAAATAAATCATGAACAAAATAGACTCATACAAGAGGCCTAATAGTATAAGTCTATTCAAAGACAACCAACATAAACATAGTATTTATACCACACACTTAGTGGAGCATCCATACAATATCTGATCCACCCAAACATTAATATCAATGCATTGATTGATGATACATTTTTCCTAGATGATATATGATATTCATACAATTTCAACTCATAGGCATATTTGACAAGATCAAAACCCTAAATAAGAGATACATTATTGCAAATTGTCATGCACAAGCATTGTGTAGCAGTCTAAATCCCCAAAATGGGGGATTATTTCCCAAAATTTGTTACATTTCTATGTTGAATAAGTTTATCCATTTTCTCTATGTCATGCCACTCCAACTTTCCATGTGTTGTGTTCGCGCCAAATTGCCTAGTCTTCCTTCAACAAAATGACGGTGCCAACACAAATTCTATTTAATTTTCTCTTTTCCTCATTATTAAGGTCTCTTTTATCATTCTCTTAAACACTAGAAGTCTTTTGGATTGACTCCAAACTGATCTAGATATCAAAGAAGAAATTATTCAAGAATATCCAATCAATAAAAAAATTCACCAAATAAAAAGATCAATTAAACATTGGATTAATTAAGAATAATGTATCAACTACATATAACATAAAATATAATTACCATCTTGATGAGAACAATGAACTCAAAGTATAAATCTATCCCTAAAAACTCATACATTTACGTTAAAAACCTCAAAATAAACCCCAAATAAAAAACAATGCTATTGGTAGCACCCTTTTTTTAGGGGATAAAATTACAATATTATGTAACCATGGCCTTAAAAACCCATAATGTTGTTAAAAAAAACATTAAAATCAACCCCCAAATCAAAGAGTGGTGCTACTAGTAACACCTTTTCACATTTTTTTCAAGAGTAAAATTACAACTCGTTTGAAACCATAGCCTTAACAACCAATATTGTTACAACCAAAAACTTAAAATCAACCCTTGAATTGAAAACAGATACTAACAATAACACCTTATTTTTTCGCATGTAGGGCTGGGGGGGGGGTGTAAAATTACAACATTTTTTAAACCATGGCCTAAAAAACTAGTACCGTTGCAAACAAAACCTTAAAATCAACCTTAAAACTAACACCCCTTTAGGCCACTAAGAGGTGATGGCTTCAATTCCAATAGAGATCCTATGTGATAGGAGTACATGTTGTACTCTAGTGACATTTACGTAAAGTGAAAAATGTGAATGAGTGTTTGGAAGGCTTCCTTAAGGAAATTTTCCATGGAAAATATTTTTTTTCCTTAGAAAATGCATCCTTGAGAAACCCCAAGCACTTCCCCTCATTTTAAGGATGGTACCCAATGTAAAGAGGGTTACACAAACTTATTGTATGTTGACCTGATAGGGAAATCAAGTGAGGATCACATACATAAAGGTATCTAGCCTAGGGACTTGACCCCAAGACCTCTTTCTTTCTATTCAAAACTCTCAACCACTCGAGCTAGCCCACCGAGCTATCCATGGAATATATAAATTTCTAAATAAAACCTCACAGATAAACCTAAGGAATGATTCTCTACATACTTGGATGGAATCCCTAGTAAACATGTTGGCATAGAGTAGTGAACCTCCTCTAGGGAGATTCAAAGTGGGTGCTTGTTATCATGTAACTAAGAAAATTGTCAATGATATTAGACACAACCAGTTGAGCTAACCCATCTATATATAATCAAGCGGGCTATCTTGATTGGTTGAGTGTTTCGATCTTCATGCAATTGGTCTCAAGGTTTTCCCCCCATGCTACTTACTTATGTCGGATCTCTCACTTGACATTCCTACTAAGTCATCTATATTTTAATGAACATTGATGAGCTTACACTAGGTGTCATTAAGAAAATGTGGGGAACTTCCTAGGGGTTTTCCTGAGAGGTTTTCCTTGGATAAATGGGTATGTGTGTGCACACACGTGTGTCATGGAACTAATCCAAACATCGGTGAGTGTGGGTTATGTTCAATATGGTTCAACTGCTACTTGGGTTGTCTTAATAGAGAAAATTTTGTGATTTGGCTAATTTTTCCATTTTTTATTAGAAGCAAAATTCAAAATGAATATTTTCCCAAATTTCTATAGGATACATTTATCATACTTGAAAAATCACTAAAATTTTCTAGAAATTAGATAACATCCTTAGAAATTTGAATATTTTTTCAAAGATGTCAATATTGTTGTGATTTTGGGAATTAGTAAGATTCACAAAGGTTTCTACATTTTAGTATGTAGATTTTCATATTTCATTATATTATTGTAGAAATTTTGGATTTTAACTATGTCAGGGTTTTGAAACATTCAAAACATTTCAATTGGATTCTCTACCTATCATCAAGGGATCAACTCGTTGATTTTGAATGATGAGAAGCATGGATCCTTAAAAAAATTCTTACCTTGATAACATTTATGTTTCCAATGATGTCGATGAAACGGAATCCTTCTAGCATTGGATTGGCGATGAACTCTTGAAGTCCACTTGGTTCATTTGTGGAGATTTTAATAATGTGGAAACTTAAGAAGATAAGAAAGGAATATTCTTGTCAAGTTGTCGATGAGGGATTAGACAACTTATAATAGCCATAGTGACAGCCTATCCCTATATGGCCCCAATATGTTCCACTTGTGAGTATGCATTGAATTATGGTTCACTTGGTCCAATCTTAGGAAGGGGTACGAATGATCATTGAAATGGTTTGTGAAGTACATGTTATATAAGTGTAAATCCTCCTTCCACTATGGTGGTTTAAGACCGATGCAATTCCTAGGTGAATTGACATTGTTTGATCATCAATAATAACTTTCCCCATCCCCAAGGGGTGGATAAGATTCATATACAAAAGAATACATATACGTTAAATGTCTCTCACCTTCGACACCCATCATGGATACAATTCATCAAGATAATTTAGGACCTACTACCAAGGCTAAGGGGAAATGAAGGATGTATAACATGATGGAATAATGTTATCAACTAATCCTATTTTTTCCTTATAGGCTATGGATAACAACTTTCCACCATTAGGTGCAAGTTCCACAAATATATGAAGGAGGAATTTGAAGAACTATATCAGAAACTTCGTTGTAGCCCCATGATGAGTAAATCCAAGCACCAAAATTGTTTGAAAGTGGATGAATTGTGGTGATCCTAGGGTGATTAGTTTTAACCTAGGTTATATTGGCTCAAATCAAGATACAAGATGACCAAGGCCTTTTTCAAAGCCTCCACTATAAAGGAGGCCTCCCAAAGAATTTTTGTCCTCAAAATGACATTAGGTGAGTTTTACTAGACCATTTTTCAGTGAAAAGGGATGGTTGAGGAACATAGGGTGGCCATGAAAATGTGTATTGATGTGGTGCAATGATGTTTATCCATTTAAAATTGATGGATGTGTGACTAGGAGTTGAGCCTATATAAGCTAAGTCTAGTCATTATGGAGATCAATGATAAATCCCTAACCTCGATGGAAGTTCCATTTGAGTTCTATAAGGTCACATCATAGTTTTTTGCACTAGAACTACTCCAAGTATACAAGGAATTCATACATAATCAATTATTAGGTGTATTACACATTATTTTGGTCACCCTGGTGATGTGTTTACAAGATTGTATTTAGCCTCTCAAAAGTATCTTTCCCATGAGAAAAGTATCTGGTTTCCTTCTCTACAAGACTTGTTTTTAGAAGGACATTGCAGGCTAGTAGTGTTATACAGTGCGGAAATACCTGATTTCCGTAGGCTGCACTATACTTATCCTGCAGAGTTTTCACAGGCTACTATATAGATAGAGTGCGTCGACATTCTACAACTGAGAAAAGGGAAGAAGTTCACTAAATTTATAGAAGTAATCTTCTAGGATGTGAGGTAGAATCTGTATGGTTGGGATCCTACTCGTCTCTCTAATCTGGTGGGATCATCCTAATCTCTTTAACCACCTCTCTTTTTCCTATATAATGATGGATTTCTCATGGAAAAGGTTAAGCAAAAACATTGAGCAAAGAGAAAGTAAGGAATGATCGAGGTTGAATAGGCTGTGAATTGTGTGAGGTACTCTACATCAAATTCTTGAAGGCTTCATCTCAACGTATCAAGTTATTGTGGATCATCTTCATACAATCTTGGAGCAAGCGTGTGTGTCAAGAGCGAAGAGCCACCGAAAGGGAACTTAGCAACATCAAGATTGTTTGGTTGTATCTTCCACTTTCTCTTAATATAATACAGTGGCATGTTTCTTTCCCATAAAATCACTCTCATTTTATTGCATGACTCCTTGATCACATGCATAGGTTGTCATTGAATATATTATTGTTTCTTTCACTTTTCTTGGTTTGTGTTTCATTGTAGGATCAATATCACAAGAGCACCGGAGCGAAGCAGGGACAACAAAGTCATAAGGAAGCGATATTCAAAGGTATGTCACTCATCCTTTCTTTGATAGTAGATTCAATGATTAAAACTTAGGGAAAGTGCCATGTCCTGTCTTGTTTTGTTCTAGATCTAGGTGGATCTAGGGAGATCATTTTATGTCCACATTTACCGATATATCCAATAACAAGGTGAGAACATAAAAAAAAAATCATATTATATTTATTCTCATTCCAACAAACCTAGCACTAACCCCCCATTGAGGGCCCTAGTTGTATGACTTAAGCACATTATGTCAAAGATAATTAAGACTAAGCACATGAGCTTTAAAAGATGTTATTATATTATAGATAATGTTGTGTCTATTTTCAAGGGTATGAAATGGGTCAAATTCTTGGGATTTATGCTCTATTTATCATAGTCATGTTCAATATGGATTATCACATAATTAACTGGCCATTCACCCCAACCATGCTAAAATATTTAGGTTTTAGGTAGATCTTTGTTAGGGAAATTAAAATATTATTCATTGGGGCCTTGAATTGTCAAACACTTCTAGTATTGAAAATTTGTCGAGTCAACCTCATAATTGGCCTATGGGTTTTGTAGTAAAATCCTCCCATTAATTGAAAATATGCTTCACGGGGTGATCCTCTTCCTTGGGTCCTTGATTTTAATGCAACATGGAAACATATTAGATTTATTTTATTTTGAAAAATAATAAATGAATACATTTTTAAAATTGTGCATTACAATGACACATTAACCTAATATAATAGGGCCCTAATACATGCCATCTCCATGTGGAGAATCAAGTCCACATTAAAAGGTGGAGATATAAATGAGCCATTTGATGCCACTAATACCATGTAGGTCATGCATTGAGAATTGTGACTGGAGAGCCTCCTGCAATGAACTCTCCCCCTTTTTTTGTACAGTCCAAGGATTTGAGGGACACCCTCACCATAATGTTGGTTAAGAAGTTACTAAGTGTTGGCGGAGAGGGGTAGACCCAGGGTTCAACACTTCAACAATGCACCAACAAAACCCTAACTACCGGCCCTTTCAGCAACACCTGTGAAGAAGATGAAGTCTCACCCGAGGTAGAGGCAGGGGTGGTTGTAGGACTCAAGTGTCTACAACCTATCTAGGACACAGATCTATGATCACATTACTTAACAGAGCACATAGAAATTAATATTCATCAGTATTTAACCTTTATTCACATCACAGGTCAAAACCCTAGTTACAGAACAACACAGTATCCCACAAGATCTAACACACCCAAGCACTTAGCATATAGAAATAGATCAGATCTAGCATCCATTCACATCACTAAACTCTAAAATACTATATCAGATACATCTAATAAACAGATCATAGCACTAAGTATAAATCACAACAATCACATAAGAACCATAAGCACAACACAGCACAGGATATACGTGGTTCACCCCAGTGTGGGGCTACATCCACCAACTCTTATTCTTCTTTATTGCCTTATGTCAATCTCCTTACATGCACAGAGCCACAAACTAAATCTGCATAGGACAGGAGATTTGTGTGCACCTCTCCCGATCCTCCTTCCTCAAGCTAGGTTCAAGCACAGAGTCGTTCTTACAACTACTTTCACTCATCCCTACAAGTTCTCAACACTCGGTATGCATAGAGCTGGCTCAATCACATAGATCCAACTACTTACATCACTTGTACTTACAACAACATCACACCACCATATAACCGCCTTTACTTACATCTCTTAGCTTCCTATTTATACATTACAAAAGGGCCTAAACATGGGTAAACCCATGGGCTGACATCCCATACCTGTTACATAAACCCTAAACCCAAAAATGCCCCAAAAAGGGGTTGTGATCCCACAATCTCTGCTTCGCCTTCAACTAGCTTGTCGAAGTCCCAAAAATGGTCAAGGGCCAACAAGCCCCCAACACTCACCTGTGCCTTGTCCCGATTCACTCTAATCTGGGTAACTTTGCCTCGAAGGCCTCGAGCTTAGCTAGAGTTGCCTCGACCTATTGCTTTTCCAGAGCCTCCTTCTCGGCAAACTCCTGAATAATATTCTCTGTCATAGGTCCTTTCAAGCATTGTTCTACTATGGTGACCACTTGTTCTAGTTCTGCACCTTGTCCTTCAATTTCCTCAAAAAGTGTGCAAGCTTCATCCTGCACAGGCTGGAGTCACTGAGTCACTTCCATGACTTTACTCTGTATGGAATGGACCTGATGCTGAACCATGCACTATTCCTAGGACCGTTTCATCCTCTTGGCCGCTGACAGAGGCTTCAACTGTGCCTACACTGATGTTTCTTATTGCTTTGCCTCCTGGAATTGTGACTCTAGTGTCCTTAGTTTAGGGTCATCTGCAAGACGCTCATAAGTTTGTGCACTTCAACTGCTAAGTTGTTTACATTCAAAGGCCAATGCCTTAATTCTCTGGACTGTGCTCTGGGTAGTTTCTTCTCTTTGGTCTCGCACTTCCTGCGGAGTGCTTGGTACTGCTTGTAAATCTAGTTTTGCTACTCTCTGTTGGAGTTGTTGAATGCATTCAACAAGCTTTGCTACTTGATCATCTACCGGGTCTTCTTCCATATGTTCTAAGCTCATCATAGGGCGAAGTGCTCTAGTGACTACTTCTTTCACTCCAATATTCTCCGCGAGTAGTTGTTCTTTCTCCTTTTGGATCTGCGCTCTATCCTCTGCAAACTTTGCCTGGATGTCATCTTTTTCTTGCTGCGCAACCAGACGTTGCTCTATGGTTTCCTCTTGTGCTTGCTTTAGGGCCTATGTGGCCTACTCTTTTTCCTCCTAGACACAATGAAGGTGAGCTTCGATCACATATTCTAGTCTACGTAGCTAGGCAGGTTCATCTCCCAACTTTGTTCCTTCTTATGACAGGGGCATAGTGGATACTACACGGCTAGAGTAGAGGGATTGTTGCACCCCTTTCAGTTCTGCTTCAATCCGGTCATACATGGTTTATTGCTTGGCTTCATTGTGCTATAAAATATCTTCTGAGGTATCTGATACATTGGTGATGATGAAATCTATGTCATCCATCGTGAGTACAGTTTGCATCTATGGTTTACTGTCTTTTGACTTCTTCTACGATGTAGGTTTCGCAGGGGAAACCTTTAATTTCTTGGATGTCTCAGTTGCATCAAGGGTGTTCCTAGGCAGTGTTAATTTTCCTTGCTCCTGCTTGTCTTCTTCTCTTTTGTCCTCTTCTTTGTCTACTTCATCATCACCTCCTCCTCTAGGTGAATCTGAAGCAGTCTCTTATGATGCATTTTTCAGCTCCTGTATCTCTTCCTTCTTCTTCCTTCGGCTACTACTGGGTGCATCATACTCTTCACGAGTAACCACAAGAATTCTGATGAGGTCGTTGTTGGACAGTTCTTCTAGGTTGATTAGTATAAGGAACTCTGCAGGCCATTCCTCTATGAGTTTATAATAAGACTGTAGCTCTTCTTTATCTTCGTCTATGTGCACAGTGATATAAATAAAATGTCTATCTGCACGAAACTTCACAAATGGACTGAACCTGTGCAAGGTGTTTGGCGTCATCCGAGGGAAAGACTCAATATCCCTCTTCAACTACAGGTAGTAAGTTTGGAACACCACATTTGAATGCCATTTCTTAGCCATGTTGCTCGAGTACCAGAGCATAGTGAACTTTGCAGCTAAGGTTTCGGACGGCTAAATCTCAGGGAAGGTCTCACCTTCCAGCATCTCCCAAGCAATAAATGCGATGAGGATTAGCAGCCAATTGAAATAAAACTCATAGCCTTGATCTCAATCTTCGCAATAGTATTGTTCTAATTGGTTGACGAGGTAGCTCACCCATTTCATCTATAGTCCTTCAGTGCACTTTCCCACAAGGTCAACAACGAACCCTATGACCTGCGTGGGTATGTTATTCCTTACTAGCTTACCAGTGATCAACTAGCAGGCTAGGTGCACTACACCATTATGGATGGAGGCTACCTTGTAACCCCGCTTCCCCTTCTCCACATCGTCATAGGTATCTTTAATTTTCTGTGCCAGGGCACGATCTACAGCCTTCCCTAGATAAAAGTCTTGTGGGTCTGGTCCTTACATGCTCAATCCGGTGATCCAATGAATCAACGCCAGATCTACGATGATGCATCTGTCCAGCCACAGATAACCGCCATGGAAGCATGACAGCAGGAGTTTAACGCACGCGTTAACCTCCTTATGCCTTCCAAAGTGGGGTATCTTCATTACATTAAAGATGGTGGACCTCGCGATGTCCATGGTCCACCACTGGGGGATGATCTTCATCTTCTTCCCCTTTGTCTTGGTCAAATACTTATGTGGTGTGAGCATTCCATGGTTCCTGCGATCTCCCAAGTTGAAATCACTGATCTTCAACGTCATAATCTGTTCTAACTGTGGTCCATCTACACGTATCCCTTTCGAGAGGTACGTAGTAATCAAGGTGTAGTTGAAGTCCGCTAGGACACTGTCACGACTAACTGCGGCAGCCATAAGCGAGATATATTCAGGCATGATAGATGGGATGAGCTTCACATTCGCCAAGTCATCACGATTCTTGGTTCATTTCTTTGTCGCAGCTCAGGGTGGTCTAGATCCACGAGCAGTCGACGAGGATGCTTGCACTCCTCTCGTCGACGAGTCTTGGACTCCTGTGGACATGACCTTCTCAGCCATGAGGTCTATGAGGATATATTTGACGGATTTCTCTACTCTGTTGAAGTCACCCGACATGCACGCTCAAGATCAGGTTAGTGATCAAATACTCAATGTAACAGAATGGGTGGCGAGGTCTCAATAAGCACAATGTGAAAGAAACTACTTCTATGTGGGCTTGAATAATCATTGTTTGCAAGAGTGTTCTCGGTGCAACGCTTGACGGGATAAGTAGCTAACATCGTAATGGATTCCTCCAATGGGCAGGAACATCTCAATCAATGTAATTCCATCCATTATGGCACAGTCCCAACGATCTAATGGCGATCTTTCTGGCCATAACTGTGTTTCTAGTTGTTCTGGAGCGTCGGTCTAACGGTCGGGACGCCTCCAATGGTCATATTTCTTCGTCGTGGTGAAGTGCCAATGTTCGTTTTTCTTCTATCTCGACGAAGTTCAAGTTCTGTAAACCTTCCTTCTGCAAAGTCCTCTCTGTAATTTCTTGCAATTTTTCTAACCTTGCTTTCTTCTTGTTGAGATTTCTGGATTTCTTCCTTGTGATTTGAGTCACTGGATTCCTCTTTCCATTTTTATTCTTATCTTCTCTGATCATAGTAACTTCTCACTGTTGTGGGTCATTCAAGGGTAATACTTCTTCTCTTTTTGGAGTAGGTGCTCTACTCTCTTGTATGGACAGGTGTTTCAAGTCTTCCTGTGTTCTTTCAACTTTGACGTCTAGATATTTGGTCCTCAATAGCTTCGACTTGTCCTCTTGTTCTTATAGTAAGTGCATTATTCTCCTAGCCATGAAATCTCTTAGTTATTTCTTTTTCTGTTTTAGATCTTTCGCTTATTGTTTCCTCTGTATCTGATCTTTCTCAATCCAAATTTTTCCTAGCAAAATAGCAAATGGGGCATTGTTCTCAACAAACCTGACGACCTCAAATTCTTCCTCTCTCGAAATGCCATGAGCACTCATAGGTATCTGGGTAATTCTTCCACATAGGGTTATATATTTTCCTTTAAACAATCCTATTCCTCCCAATGAAGGAATCATAGCAGGCTTTCCCAAAATTTCCCAAGTTATTTATGTCATAATATTCACCTGTCTTTCCTCATCCAGAACATAGTCTATGTCAAAGTCTCCTATTCTTGTTTATATACAGTCTTTCTCTTTTAAGATATCTAATAAGTTGATATCTTTGTGATCATTCAAGGTCTCTTTCATCTGTAATAATACAATCTCTGATTCTTTCTGGGGTTCTATCATATCCTTAGTTTCTTGGCCTTTCTCATGGTTTTCTTGTCTCATATTCATCTTTTCAACTTTAGCAATCATTCTAGGGAAATCCAAAACTTCATGGTTCATATCTTTACAACAAAGACAACTAAGACCTCTACCAGGGAATTCCTTAGCAAGATGTCCCGATTTTCTGAACTGTAACAAAGAGTTAATCCTCTCTTTCTTTTAAATGATCCCTGACCTTTCATGTACTGCGCACTAGGATCACAGTAAATAACCTGTAAAAAATTCTTTCTAGGGTCCTGCATCCATTTGTTAGTCCAAACATTCTTTCTATGCATAGGAATAACATATCTTTCATTACTTCTATTAGATCTACTTGTATCAAATCTTCTTTCTTCTAGTTGTGCCCTAGTTTTCAAACTAGGACAAAATTTATCAAACATACCTAGATCCATTCTTTCGAAACAAAATTTTTCACTTATCTTACCTTTCTCAGAGCACATAGATTTAAGATCTTACCTCTTTTCTTCGGATCGTACTTCCCTTCTTAGCACAGAGTTTTACAAGTCAAGTAGAATATTGTGCACTACAGCAGCAGATCTATGCACAAAGATTTTTCTTCTCTTCATTTCCCAGCAATCACAGTTTCAGGTCCTGGCAACGGAACCATTTGTAGGCACAGAGGGGTAGACCCAGGGTTCAACGCTTCAACAGTGCACCAACAAAACCCTAACTACCGGCCCTTTCGGCAACACCTGTGAAGCAAATGAAGTCTCACCCGAGGTAGAGGCAGGGGTGGTTGTAGGACTCAATTGTCTACAACCTAGTTGGGACAGAGATCTATGATCACAGTACTTAAGAGAGCACTTAGGAATTAATATTCATCGGTATTTAACCTTTATTCACATCACAGGTCAAAACCCTAATTACATAACAACGCAGTATCCCACAAGATCTAACACACCCAAGCACTTAGCATATAGAAATAGATCAGATCTAGCATTCATTAACATCACTAAGCACTAAGCTACTATATCAGATACATCTAATAAAAAGTTCACAAAACTAAGCATAAATCACATAAGAACCATAAGCACAAAGCAACATAGGATATATTTGGTTCACCCCAGTGTGGGGCTACATCCACCGACTCTTCTTCTTCTTTATTGCCTTCTGTGAATCTCCTTACATGCACAGAGCCACAAAATAACTCCGCATACGATAGGAGATCTGTGCACACCTCGCCAGATCCTCCTTCCCTGAGATAGGTTCAAGCACAGAGTCGTTCTTACAACTACTTGCACTCAGCCCTGCAAGTTCTCAACACACAGTATGCACAGAGCTAGCTCGATCACATAGATCTGACTACTTACATCACTTGCACTTAGCACAACATCACGCCACCATATAAATTCCTTTACTTACATCACCTAGCTTCCTATTTATACATTAAAAAAGAGCCTAAACATGGGTAAACCCATGGTTCGATATCCCATACTTGTTACATAAACCTTAAACCCAAAAATTCCCTAAAAAGGGGCCGCGATCCCACGATATCTGCTTCTCCTTGTGCTCCACCTTAGACCAGCCTGTCGAAGTCCCAAAAATGGTCAACCATGACCAAGGTTCTCCAAAACTTGGTCAAGGGCCAACACTAAGCTCCAAAATAAATTTCCCCTATAGCTTCCTCATTATTCCCAACAATGATTAAGTGATGCAGGAGCATCACCTTTAACATTAAAAATAAGATAGGCTAGAGGGCAGCGCATCATCCAACGCACTAAAAAGTTGACTTGGAAATTTTGGCCATAAAAAAAATATGCACAACTGAGTTCCTCGTACTATTGGATAGGTATGAGATCTGAAGTGAAGAGATTTGTAAGAAAATGCAAATTTTTCCAGTATGAAAAAGGAAGACAGTAGAACACTGGTCTTTATCAGCCATTGTTTATTTTAGACAGGCCTTTGAATGCTATCAACATGGATTTTTTGTTGGGATTAACAAGAACCCATAGGGGGAGTGATTCCATATTTGTGGTGGTTGGCAAATTCTCAAAGATGGCACATTTCATACCATGCCAGAAAACTAGTGATGCTACTCAAATAGAAAACCTGTTTTTTAAGGAGATTGTGAGGTTACATGGCTTTCCTAGGAGCATTGTCTCATACAGAGACACAAAATTTGTATGGAATTTTTGGAGATTATTGTGGAAGAAGCTAGGGAAAAATCTATCCTTCAGTTCAGCATATCACCCTCAGACAAATGGGAAAACTAAGTTGGCGAACAAAAGTTTAGGGAATTTGTTGAGAAGTTTGGTCACTACACATCAGTGTCAGTGGGATCAATTCTTCCCCGGGAATATTTTGCATACAATGATTCACCAAACAGAAGTACTGCAAAAATTCCATTCCAAATTTTGTATGGAATGCACCCAAGGGGAATTTCATAATTGAGAGATTTGGGATAGAGTGAGTTTCAAAGTGCAGGAGTAGAAGGTTTTGATGTTGAGATGCAAGAATTGCATGAGAAAATTAAAGAACAATTACAATAGAACAATCATAATTATAAGAGTAGAGTAGATAAAAAAAGAAAGGAAGTAAAATTTGAAGTTGGAGATCAAGTTATAGAACACTTGAGGATGGAGAGATTCCCACAGGGGAAATACAACAAGATGAAGATGAAGAAGATATGACCCTATAGGATCCTAAGGAAGTTTGTTACAAATGCTTATGAAATTGAGATACCAGAAGACATTGGCATATCACCAATCTTTAATGTAGCAGACATGTATCTTTACAGGGTGGAAGACACAGTGGAGACAGAGGACTAGGAAGAGGTTCAATGGAGATAGCAGATGCTTGTAGCAAAAAATCCACAGATGGAAAAGATCATGGATCAGAGAGTTGGTAATAAGACCAAAAGAAAAACATATTTTGAATGTCTGGTTAAGTGGAAGGGCCATCCAGAGGAAGATGCCAACTGGGTAAGTGAAGTGACATCTAGAAGAATGGCAAGACAATACAGGAGCTCATGGACATGAGTCCATGAATTTTTGTCCTGGGGAGTATAATGCAGGAGCATCACCTTCAACACTAAAAAGAAGACAGGTTGGAGGGCATAACATCATTTAGTGCGCTAAAAACCTAACTTGAATTCCCAAAGGAGGAAAGCACCTTTTTGAATTTTGAAAATTAAAAAGAGGGAGTAATGAATGTTTTGAGGTTGTTGCCATCTCCAAAACTCTTAGCAGATCTAAATCTCTTTAATGTATGTATAGGTTGTACATATTTCGAGCTTAGCTCATATCCTGTTTGTAAATCCTCATTCATTATTCTAGGAGAGCAGTAAGTAGGAAGGAGGGAAGGCTCGAGAAGCCCCTTCATGTATATAATTTGTTTTTCTTGTTCATTTTGGGTTTTTTTTGTTAAGTTACTATCTCTAAGACATAGAAAGGAGAAGTAGAGAAGATTTTGTGAGAATTTTGTATATGCATTTTTACTGAATATATGGGAAGGAGATTTCTCAAATGGGTGTTTTATCTATCCCTAAGTGAATTACTTGAATGTGTTTACTGTCATTGTTTGTGTTTAACTTGTTCATGTATGTATTTTCTATATATTGTGTTTCATGAATGAACTTATCAATTTAGTATAAGTTTCAATTGTTTCTCTTTTGAAATATTTGGTTGAGGAGCACACAATGCTCATGCAAGGAGTGTGCATACCATGAACTAAGATGAGTTGTTGAAGCTCAGGAGAGATAGGGGTGTGTTGTAGAGACTGCGCAAGGAGTGTGCGCATATGCTCCTTAGAGTATATCGTTTCTCTTTCGAAAGTCCCTTGCAAGGAGTACAAAAGGGCCGACACTCTATAGATTTTTTGAATTCCTTTAAGAAAAAGGGAAAGTGTTCAGAGATTCAAGTGTTGGAGCAACACCATGTGGGTGTCAAGGGTCAAAACCCTTTAAATTTTTCAAGCTAAGGAGGGATAGAGAATATCATGGTGCATCGGGAGAGACTTAGTCAAGTATCTAAGTCTGGAGATTTGAAAGTGCACAAAGGAGGAATCACTTCGAGCAGACAAAGCTCATGAGAGATAGTGGTCGAAGATACTCAAAGGGAGAGAATTATTTTGAGTCTCCCAAGTCAACAAATAGGATATGTTCGGGAGGATGTTAGAGATCTGACAACCGTTAGATATAGAGAGATCACGCAAGGTTTAAGTGGGGAGGTGAATCCAAGCCCCGAAGGCCCAGAGGAACGAAATCCATCCTAGCCATCGGATTGGGTGATGGCAACAGATCTATCCCTTCACTACTTCACCATTTGGAGAAATAATCGTTGGGATGAGTGGAGGAAGGAATCTCATAGAATGAAGTCTCGTAGTCCATCAGGACCGTTGGTCTAGAGGAAAATTGTCAATAGATTAGAGACTCCAGAGGATTGAGGGTTCTAAGGTTTCAAGGGGTAGAGAGTGCCAAGATGCCCAGAGGATGAATTATTTCCAACCATCAATCCAGAGGAGACACGTGGAGGGTGGAGATCCACTCCGCTACATTGGCGCTTAGAGGTTTGTAAGAATTGACGACGAGAGATTCCTAGAAGCCCTGAAATCTCGAAGGGATCTGGACCATCCACCTGTCATCACTCCAAACCCTTGATCCCGAAATGATTTGGATACTTTGTGAAGCTATGGTTCGGGAGGATTGTGGGGTGTGTCTATTGGAGACACCTGGAGTTTTAAAGCCCTAAAGTCCCGAATTGGGCAAAGAACAACAAGTAAGCCCCTGGTTTTGATCTCGGGGTCATGAGAGGGTAGCGCCTGATCAGTGGGAGCCTACTAAAAAGGGTTTTTTTTACCCAAAACTACAAAGAAGACCCGTGGAACCAAATTTAATAAGGCAAAGTGGGACCTTATGAGCTGATCCAACTCCTTAGAATTGAATATCCTTTGACAGGGAGGTCAGTGGACCCCAGGTGAGGGTGGGGGTCTACGCCAAGTGGTATCAAAGCCCAAAATTTAGCTCTATAAAAGGAGTAACCACCATAATGCCTCCAAGAATACATAGCTATAGACCTGTGTAAAATCCAACAATGGAGGAGGAAATGAGGAGACTCTGTGCAGGGCTAGATGCCATGTAAACTGCACAAAGAAGAGAACCAAATGTAGGTGACATTAGTGAAGCTGAGAGTGAATAAATGGAGGTTGAAGGAACTCCAGGAGAAGACACTATAGAAGAAATCTTGCTGAGAGATATTGTGAAAATGGGAGCCAGAGAAAAAATGGAAATCCCAATGTATGAAGGCAATTTGAATGTTGGATTGGATAAGAGAAATGGACAAATACTTCGACTATGAGGAGGTCGATGATGAAAATAAGGTAAATCATGTTGTCACAATACTAAAAGGACATGCAACACTGTGGTGGGATGAACTGCAAGCTGACAGAAGAAGAAAAGGAAAAAAAAAAATTAAGAGTTGGGACAGAATGGTAGCCAAGATAAAGGCTAAATTCATACCCAAAGACTATCAGATAAATATGTTCAGGAGATCAAAACCTGAGACAAAAGGTTTTGACAATGAAATAGTACACAAAAGAGTTTTATAGGATGAACATCAGAGTTGGTCATCGTAAAATCAATGAAGAGAATGTTTCCAGGTACATCAATGTCCTGAGATATGAAATTCAAGATGAAATCAACATACTGACCATGAAGACAGTAGAGGATTCTTATCAGGTTGCACTAAAAGCAGAAGAGAAACTGGTCAGGAAGCAAAGCCAACACAATAGAGGAAAAATACCACACAGAGGTAAGTGGATTGTCCATGAAAAATCCTAGAAACACAAAGTTGAGACTGAAAAACCCCACAGTCATATAGAGAGAGGAGTAAGCTCCAGAGGAAGACAATATAGTGGTAGAAATTAGTTTCCTCAAGGAAGAGGAAGAGGCCGAGGATGAGAAATGAGATGCTATGCCTGTGGAAAGACATGGCATATGTCTTGGGAATGTCCCGAGAGGACGAAAGAAGGAGGAGGATAAGCTCACATATCTGAAGCACAGAATAGGAATGTTGAGTGAGAAGTAGTTGAAGATGGGAAATCCCACATGATGAGGAAGGTTCTCTTAAAACCAGAGAAAGAGGTGGGAAAATAAACAATTCAAAGGAACAGTATGTTCAGGACTGCTTGCAATACCAAGGACAGAGTTTGCAAGGTGATTATAGACAGTGGAAGCACTGAAAATCTAGTGTCCGCAGAGATGGTGGAGAAGATAGAGCTAGAAACAACTGCACATTCAAACCCATACAAGGTATCATGGTTATAGAAAGGACACCAGGTTATGGTAAGTAAATAGTGTAAGGTTGAAATTGAGATAGGAGGATATAATGATGAAATTTTATGTGATGTAATACCCATGGATGTATGTCATGTTTTGTTGGGAAGACCATGGTAATTTTACCGAAATTTCATACATGATGGGAGGAAAAACACTTACACACTTGAGAAGAATGGTTGAACACACATGTTGTTGCCAATAGAGGATAAGAAAGTGAAGGAGGAAGCCAGCCCAAGCATACTTCTCTTGAGTGGGAAGGAACACTTGAATGAAATCAAGAAAGAGCAAGTGATTTAGTTTGTTGTGGTGAGGAAGCCTAGAGTCATCCTTACAAGCACTATTTTGGATGATCTGCATGAATAAATCAGGAACTACTGAGTAATTTTTTTGACATAGTGGTGGATGAGTTACCTTTCTCATTTCCACCCATTAGGAGAAGCAGTCATCACATTGATCTTATCCCAGAAGCAAGTCTACCAAACAAAGCAACATATAGGTTGACACCTCAAGAGAATGAAAAGGTAAAGAATCAAATCCAAGATCTGTTAAAAAAGGGTTTAGTCAGGGAGATATTAATCCCATGTGCAGTACCAACTGTATTGAGTCCTAAAAAGGATGAAGGATGGAGAATGTGTACAGATTCTAGAGCCATCAACAATATAACTATCGGGTACAAACTTCCTTTACCCATAATGGATGACTTGATGAATTGCTTAAGTGGAGTGACTTATTCCTCTAAGATAGATATGAAAAGTGGTTATCACCAGATAAGGATGAGAGGGGGAGACGAATGGAAAAAAAAATTCAAGACATATGAAGGATTGTACGAGTGGCTTGTTATGCCATTTGGATTAACAAATTCCCCGAGAAAATTTATGAGATTGATGAATGAAGTACTCAAGGACTTCATAGGTAATTTTGTTATTGTATATCTAGATGATATACTAGTTTTCAGTAAAACTGAAGAAGAGCACTTAAGACATTTGACATTGGTGATGAGGATATTACAACAAGAGAAGTTGCTAATAAATCCAAAGAAGTGTTCTTTTTTGAATACATAACTCACATATTTGTGTTTTTTGATCTCTTCAAACAAATTGAAGATGGATCCAGAGAAAGTGAGAGCAATCAGAGATTGGCCATCTCCAAGAAGCATATTCGAGGTAAGAAGCTTCCATGGATTAGCAAGTTTTTACAGGAAGTTTATCAGAAATTTTAGTAGAATATTTGCACCTATGTTGGAAACCATAAAGAAAGATCATAAGTCTTTCAATTGGACAAAAGAAGCTGAAAAGGGATTCAGAGAATTGAAGGCTAAGATAATAGAACAACCAATTATGGTTCTGCCAGATTTTATGAAGACTTTCTAGGTAAAGTGTGATGCTAGTGAATTAGCAATTGGAGCAATGTTGAGCCAGGAAAACAAACCTATTTCTTATTTTAGAAAGAAGATGAATGATTCCAAAAAAAAGTATTCCACATATGATAAAGAGTTTTGTGTAGTGATTCAAGCCTTAAAGAAGTGGAGGAAATATCTTATTCCCAAATAATTTATGATGTACACTGATAATCAAGCTCTACAGTTCATAACCAAACAAGAAGTTGAATCATAGGCATGAAAAGTGGATAGAGTTCATGAAAAATTTTACTTTTGTCATCAAGAATATCAGTGGGAGTGCAAATAAGGTCGCAGATTATTTGAGTAGAAGATGTCTTATTATGAAATAATTTCAAGTGGAGACCTTGGGGTTTGAACAACTTAAGGGAATGTATAGTGGGGAAGAAAATTTCAAAGAGGAATATGAAGCCTTTGAAAATGATCCTTTGTTAAGGGACAAAAACCCGTGGATGGAATATTTGATTCAGGACAGATTTCTATTTAAGGGAAGCCAATTGTGCATTCTGAGATACTTAATGAGAGACAATGTGTTGAAATAGAAGCATAGTGGATGCCTAGCAGGACATTTTGGCCATGAAAAAACATATGCACAACTAAGTTCCTCATACTATTAGCAGGTATGAGGTCTGAAGTGAAGAGATTTGTAAACAAATGTAGCATTTTCTAGTATGAAAAAGGAAGACAGTAGAACATTGGTATTTATCAACCATTTCCTATTTCAGACGGGCCTTGGGATGCTATCAGCATGGATTTAGTGTTGCGATTACCAAGAACCTAGAGGGGGAGTGATTCCATATTTGTGGTGGCTTAAAGATTCTCAAAGATAACACATTTCATACCATGCCAGAAAACCAGTGATGCTACTCATATAGCAACATGTTTTTTAAGGAGATTGTGAGGTTACATGGCTTGCCCAGGAGAATTGTCTCAAATAGAGACACAAAATTCGTAGGGAATTTTTGGAGAACATTGTGGAAGAAGTTAGGAAAAATTTGTCCTTCAGTTCAACATAACATCCTCAGACAGATGGGCAAACTGAAGTGGTGAACAAAAGTTTAGGGAATTTGTTAAGAAGTTTGGTCACTACACATCAGTGTCAGTGGGATCAAATTATGCCCCAGACAGAGTTTGCATACAATGATTCACCAAAAAGAAGTACTGGAAAATTTCCATTCCATATTGTGTATGGAATGCACCCAAGGGGAATTTCAGAATTGAGAGATTTGGGACAGAGTGAGTTTCAAAGCACAGGTGCGGAAGATTTTGCTGTTGAGATGCAAGAATTGCATGAAAAAATTAAAGAATAGTGACAACAAAGAAATCAGAAGTATAAGAGAAGAGCAGATAAAAAAAGAAAGGAAGTAAAATTTGAAGTTGGAGATCAAGTTCTAGCACACTTGAGGAAGGAGAGATTCCCACGTGGGAAATATAACAAGCTGAAGATGAAGAAGATAGGACCATGTAGGATCCTAAGGAATTTTTTTGCAAATGCTTATGAAATTGAGATACCAGAAGACATTGGCATATCACCAATATTTAATGTAGCAGACCTGTATCCTTACAAGATGGAAGATATAGTGGATATAGAGGAATAGGAAGAGGTTCAATGGAGACAACAAATGCCTATAGCAGAAAAGCCACAGATTAAAAATATCATGGATCAAAGAGTTGGTAATAAGACCAGAAGGAAAACATATTTTGAATATCTGGTTAAGTGGAAAGACCATCCAGAGGAAGATGCCAGCTGGGTAAGTGAAGTAGACATCTAGAAGCATGGCAAGACAATATAGGAGCTCATGGACAGGAGTCCATGAATTTTTGGCCTGAGGATTATGATGCAAGAGCATCACCTTCATCATTAAAAAGAAGACAGGTTGGAGGGCAGCCCATCATCTAGCACACTAAAAAGATGACTTGGATTCCCAAAGGAGGAAAGCGCCTTTTTGAATTTTGAAAATTAGAAAGAGGGAGTAATGAATGTTTGGAGGCTGCTGCCATCCCCAAAGATCTTAGCAAATCAAAATCTCTTTAATGTATGGATAGGTTGTACATATTTCGAGCTTAGCTCATATTTGCTTTGTAAATACTCATTCATTATGCCAGGAGAGCAGTAAGTAGGAAGGAGGGAAGGCTCAAGAAGCCCCTTCATGTATATAATTTGTTTTTCTTGTTCATTTTGGGGTTTTTTTGTTAAGTTATGTCGCTAAGACAAAGAAAGGAGAAGTAGAGAGGTTTTTGTGAGAATTTGGTATATGCATTTTTACTGAATATATGAAAAGGAGATTTATCAAATGGGTGTTTTATCTATCCCTGAGTGAATTACTTGAATGAGTTTACTGTCATTGTTTGTGTTTAACTTGTTCATGTATGTATTTTTTGTATTTTGTGTTTCATGAATGAACTTATCAGTTTAGTATAAGTTTCAATTGTTTCTCTTGTGAAATCCTTGGTCGAGGAGCACATAGTGCTCACGCAAGGAGTGCATAGACCAGGAGCTAGGATGAGTTGTTGAAGTTCGGGAGAGATAGGGGTTTGTTGTAGAGACTGGGCAAGGAGTGCACGCATATACTCCTTAGAGTATATCGTTTCTCTGTCAAAAGTCCCTTGCAAGGAGTGCAAAAGGGATGACACTCTACAGAGTTTTCAAATTCCTTTAAGAAAAAGGGAAAGTGTTCAAAGATTATAGTGTTGGAGAAGTGCGAGTTGGGCGTCAAGGGTCAAAACCCTTTAAATTTTCCAATATCAAGAGGGATAACGAATATCAGAGTGTAGCGGGAGAGACTTAGTCAAGTCTCTAAGTCTGGAGGTTCTAAATTGCACATAGGAGGAATCACTTTGAGCAGACATATCTTAGGAAAGATAGCGATCGAAGATACTTAAAGGGAGGGAGTTCTTTTGAGTCTCCCAAGTCAATGGACAGGATCTATTTGGGAGGCTGTCAGAGATCCAACAATTGTCAGATCTGGAGAGATCACACAAGGTTTAAGTGGGGAGGTGAATCTAAACCCTGAAGGCCTGGAGGCTCGAAATCCATCCTAGCCATCAGATTGGGTGACACGCGGCAACAGAACTATCCCTTCGCTACTTCGGCGATTGGAGGAACAATCATTGGGAGGAGTGGAGGAAGGAATCCTGGAGACTGAAGTCCTAGAGTCCATCGAGACCGTTGCTCCAAAGGATAGTTTTCAATAGATTAGAGACTCCAAAGGATTGAGGTTTTGGAGGTTTCAATGGGTAGAGAGTGCCAAGACACTTAGAGGCCCAAAGGTCGAATTATCGTCAGTCGCCAATCCAAAGGAGATGTGTGGAGGGTGGAGATCCACTCCGCTACACCGATGCTTGAAGGTTTGTAAGAATTGACAATGGGAGATTCCTAGAAGCCCAAAATCTCGAAGGGATATGGACTATCCACTTTCCATTGCTCCAAACCATTGATCCTGACAGGATTTGGATACTCCGTGAAGCTTTGGTTAGGAAGGATTGTGGGGTGTGTCTATTGGAGATGCTTGAAGCACTAAGGCCATGAAGTCCCAAATTGGGAGGAGAAAAATAGGTAAGCCCATGGTTTTGAGCCCGGGGTCACTAGAGGGTAGCGCCTGATCAATGGGAGCCTACTAAAAAGGGGATTTTTTTTACCCAAAATTGCAGAAAACACCTGTGGAACCAAAATGAACAGGGCCTAGTGGGACCTTGTGAGCTGATCCAACTCCTGAGAATCAAATATCCTTTGACCGGGAGGTCAGTGGACCTCAGGTGAGGGTGGGGGTCTATGCCATAAAGTCTCGCACTTGGCCCTTTCCATTTTAAACAAAAAAAATTATCTTATCTGCACAAGGGGTGAATGAAATATGGGAGAAGAGATTAGTGAAACTTTCCCCCCAAATATAATGGAAACCTCCTTCCAAATGTTGGATTGTTGTTACTCCCAATTGTAAAAATATTTTCAAAACACTACTCACTAATGTGAAATTTTAGGCAAAAGGCTAGTTGTCACTCTTCGAAGGTAATTTTATTGATCCTTTGTCGCAATGTTTTATGCATGGGAGCTTCTCTCACTGAACCTGTGGCATATCATGTTCATTTGTGGGATATTAAAGAATACCCCTAATTTCACTAGATATTGAAATTACTTACAAAACTTTTGTTGAACCCCCTTCCCAATACATCTAGCCAATTAAAAAGACCCATAGTGTTAATAGATATTATAGGTATCTTTTTTCATGGAATTTTTAATACTCCTTTTTATTTATACCCCTATTACTTACATAGGAAAAAACTCTTATAAGCCCACAAATCACAAAAATAACCCAAAAATAAGTAAATAAGTGCACTGACATCCCAACATAGAGATACGCCACTATAGTAAGATATCCTTAGGTTCAAGGAAGCGGTGTTATACTAATTTCACCCCTCTCTTCAATATAATACATGGTGATGCATTCATTGAGGTAGGGTTTATGTATATGGATTTATATTTGTATACCTAGAAAGGTGAGTCACCTAAATTCATAACT